>JACEEZ010008607.1:95731-130284 GCA_016584305.1 Chionoecetes opilio
GTTAGGTTAGGTTAGGTAAAGGTTAGGTTAGGTTAGGTAAAGGCTAGGTTAGGTATAAGTTCGGTTATGTTGAATTTTGTTTTTCAATCATTATTTGTCGCAAATCACTTTAAAACAAATATTTGCGACAGAAACGGTTAGAAGATTGATTCAAAACACATCAAAACTCATCAGAAAAAAATAGTTTCGTCCACCAAAGTGAATTCGGTGTCAAACTGGAAATTTAGCAAAGTTTTTGGGATAATGGGGAAAAAGGTAATATTTTTTGGGGTATATGCTGAGTAGGAGCCACTTGCAAGATACACTATGTAAAGATATATAAAAATATTTTATTAAAAAATATAAGTGTGAGTATTAAAATTAATTTGTATGATTCCATAAAGCACTATCATTATAAAACTAATAACCCAAAGGAAATTAAACCTAGCCTGGACTCCTAACAACGTTAATTAACCAATTTATTTGACTAATTCCTACTAACCAGAGAGTAAGGTTTTTCAAAAACTATATTTCATGGTAAAAATGGACGAGGACTGCACGGTCATTTTCTGAGACACTGACTAGTTTCTCCTTGCCTAAAATTAGTTTTTTTCTTCAGATGGAGGTATTTTTATTTTCCGGAAACCCAATACATTTTTCTTTTCTTATTCATCACGGAGGTATTTTTATTTTCCGGAAACCCAATACATTTTTCCTTTCTTTTCCATCACCAAATCCTAAGGTCGCCGTTTCCATTGATAACAATGTACGTCCATCAGAAAAAGCACTAAAACCTTGCCATGAAATAATAGTCAGTGTCTCAGAAACCAGAGAAGTGACAGAATTATACGAAAACCATGTGCGCCCCGCCCCGCCCCGCCCCGCATTCGCCAGCCCACCCGCCAGCTGCCGAGTAGTCCGCTTGTCTCGCCCTGCTGCCTGCTGGGAGGATTATTACCCGAACCAAACCTAACCTCATAACGGGGGGGGGGGGCGCCCCCCTCGACCCCCCCGGCGAGATTTTGAACCTAACCGAGCCTTAATCTAACCTCCTATAGGGTTGGGGGACCTTTGGAAAGGGAGTGTGTGTCTGTAGTGTATGCGTATTAACCAACTATATATAAATTATTTCTACAATATGTATATAAATTTTGAAGGTTACGCGGCCGAAGGCCCACCAAAAGTGGATTAATAATGTACAATATACATACTGAGCAAAAAAAAGAAAAGAAAACGTAAGTGGTAACGGCGGTAGCGACCGCGCAGTTCTCGTCCATAATAACCTTATTATCCCCGAGTATTGGAAAAGTGTATCAATACAGAGCGCCTTCCATCCGCACACACACACACACACACACACACACACACACACACACACACATTATATAATATACCGTATTTGCCGGCGCATATGACGCAGTTTTTTTCCAGGCAAGGGAATTCAAAATTCAGCCAGCGTCTACAGGCTTGCGCGGATGATCTTTACGCCAGAATCCGTTCATCGAGATTTACCGCGCAGATTTAAAGTTGCTTCCCTAGCTATAAAAAAATGCAGAAGGCATGAATCGTATGTCTGACAGCGACGTACATCATCTTGCACACTCACCGGTGTGTGGGAGGGCGGGTTTCCCTCCCTCTCCTCCCTCCATAGGCGGTTGACAGTTTGCATGATTTTGAACTTATAGCCTGCAGCGTTCACCTACATCCCGTGTTTTTGCCTGTTTTTGCTGGATTACATAATGGGTGGAAAACATACGGATGCCACAACGATTCAAGCAGTCATTGATCTTTACAAGGCTGGGATCAATAATAAGGAAATTTGCAAGCTTAAAGGACTAAAGCTTAGAACAGTGCAAAATTTGATCCGCCGATTTAAGGCTGGCGGAGAGGTGAATCTTCCGCTCCCCAAAAAACAACCTGGGAAACAAAAAAAAACGTGTAACAGAACCAGGAGCGTGTTAAGGCGACAGCTTGATGCCAATCCTAGCCTTACAGCCAGAGAACTGAAGGAGGAAAATCATACTCTTCTCGGTAATGTGTCGCTTCGTACTGTACAGGAAACTTTGAAACGTGACCTTGGCTACAGGTGTTACCGGGCGCGGAATAAGCCACTGATAAATGACCGCCAAAGGAAGAAAAGGCTTCACTTTGCAAAGAAATACAGAGATTGGCCTCTCGACAAGTGGCGGGCTGTGCTGTGGAGTGACGAAAGCACATTTTGTGTGAGTGGAGGAGGACCAGCAAAAGTGTACCGTCGTCCCGGCTCAGACCCCACCGAGCCTCGCTACACACGAAAGACCACAAAACACCCTCCCAGTTTAATGGTGTGGGGTTGCTTTACTTTTCATGGTATTGGGAACTTAGTTATTTTCCCAAAGAACACAACTGTTAACAAAGTGGTGTATTTTGTGATCTTTTAAATGACCACCTGGAGGCCTGCTTTGAAAAGACACAGGCACAGATTTTCCAACAGGATGGAGCATCCTGCCACACAGCTCGAGATGTGATACAGTGGCTTGATGACTGCAAGATTGGGAGAATAGATGTCTGGCAAGGTAATTCTCCCGATATATCACCCATAGAAAATCTTTGGGCCATCATTAAAGGCAAACTCCGCTCACGTGACACCTCTACACTCCCCAAGCTTGAAATGGAGCTCCGAAAGTGTTGGGAAGAATTTAAGCCTGAGTGCCTTCAAAATCTTGCTGACAGTGTACCACGTCGCCTTCAAAAGGTCATCAAGAGGAAGGGCTACGCAACGAAATACTAACTACAACTGTAAGTGTTGATATTCTACATTATTTTGTTATAAACATGGTGCGTCATACGTGTAAACATTAACTTTTTGGAGGCGCGCACTGATTATAATTATCCACGCATGTAATGCGGCCATATTGCTAATGATAGGTCGGGCAGAGAATGCAAAATGGCCGGTGATGTATTACTAAGGGGGTCTCGAGTGATCTGTGTTGAGCAGTAGACCACTGAACACAAATCTGTAGCTGTTACTAATACTGTAATATCAAAAGTAATGCATAATACCACGAAAAAGTTGGAGTTTAAGAGAAAACAATAGGAGGGGCAACAAGTTGGCGGTTTCTTCTGACAAGATGGCCGTCATATGTAAACATCACCCCCCTCCCGCAGTTCCGCTGCCGATCTCCACTGTAAATGGATGGGAGACAGGGTAGGCCAGGGTAGGCTCAATCCTCACCCCTGTATCTCTATGGATAAGGAAATTGTAAACTGTAACTGGAAAAAGTGCCAGTAAAAATGCTGCAACGGTACCTGTAGACGGGACAGAAGCCTTCCACACATCACAGTATCACACCAAGACCAAGACCCATCACGGCGCCACAACTTTGTCCGCCTCAAGGCCGAATCACATCATACCATCGTCACTATAGGTGTGCGTAATAAAGAGTTTTTAGTATTTCACAGGGCATAAAATCTCTTACTTTATACAGCATGGCAGTGCATCTAGAAAGTTTTTGGGTAACATTACTTATATGGAATTTAAAAGTTAGGCTTTCATCAAACAAGACTCCTAAAAAATTTACCTTACTGGATCTACTAATTAAGTTATTGTTGATTTTCAAATCAGACAACTCAATAATTCATTTATTAGAAAATAGCATGTAGAAAGTTTCATTGGTATTGATTGTAAGTCTTTTGCTCAAACACCAATTATGTAATTTATCAAGGTCTTGATTGGCCAAATGGATTAAAGTTTCCATATTAGATAGAGCCTGTGAGATATAAAGTCTTGTCATCAGCAAAGGTGAAGACATTGAGAATATCATTAATATAGATAAAGAACAATGCAGGCCCTAAGACGCTTCCTTTTGGGACACCCGTAGAAATATTTCGTTTAGAGGATTTATTACCATCAAGAACTGTACACTGAGTTCTGTTCGCTAAGTAGTCCTTGAACCATGAATGTATGGTTCCCATGGATATTATGCCATAATGATGTAATTTGTCAAGAATCGTGTGGTTAACCGTGTCAAAAGCTTTGGAAAAATCAACAAAAACAGATAATACTGATAGTCTATCATCAAGGGATGAATAAAGGCGAGAGGAAAACAGATTAAGGGCATCAACAGTGCTTGAACCTGACCTAAATCCATACTGAGACTCATTCAAATTTTTTTTGGTTTCTAGATATGGCACTAACTTATTTTTCATTGACAACTCAAATATTTTAGAGAAAATAGATAGGATTATAGAATAGGGAAGTAATTCCCGTAGACTTTATCGGTTATATATTTTTATATTTTCGGCCTTATGTTATACCATGGAGCGTTTACCAGATATATTTTACGCTATCCACATAATATACTATCAGTATTTAGAAAACTATTTGCCATTTTCCCTGTCCAAAACCCCGCGTTCCCAACGGGTACCCAGGTTTGCTATGGAGGGGAAATAACTGCAAAATGATGCATTTCTGACAATTTCGAATGTGACCATCATTCTTAACACATTACAATACATTTAAAAAAAGTACTTTTGACCTCGTACTCAATTACTGGTTGAAAGTACGGTAAATTTCCAGATGAAAACCGAACTTCCTTTGGTGGACAGAACAATTTTTTTCTGGTGAGTTTGGATGTGTTTTGAATTAATCTGATAACCATTTCTGTCGCAATTTTTTTTTTTTTTTGCAAAAAGAAAAATAAAGAAAAAAGAACCTAGCCAAATTTATACATAAGAACATACGAAACATAAGAACATAGGAAAATAAGGAAGCTACAAGAGGCCGTGAGACCTACACGAGGTAGTTCCTGTTACTTAACTCTACCTACATCCACCTCTCTTCCCTATCCATAAATTTATCCAGACTCCTTTTAAAGACCCCTATAGACTCCGCATTGACCACCTGACGACTGAGTCCATTACAATCATTCACCACCCTATTTGTGAACCAGTTTCTTCCTATTTACTTTTTAAATCTACGCTTTTCCAGCTTGAATCTGTTACTTCTTGTTCTACCCTGCTTATTAGCCGTAAGAACTTCTCCTACATCGCCTTTATTGTATCCCTTTAACTACTTAAAAACTCATATCAGATCGCCCCTTACTCTACGCCTCTCGAGTGAGTGTAAATTTAATAGCTTCAATCTCCTCTTATAACTAAAGTTACGCATCCCACGGATAATTTTGGTCATCCTTCTCTGGACTGATTCTAACAAGGCTATATCCATCCTGTAATATGGAGACCAAAACTGAACCGCATAGTCTAGGTGATGTCTGACTAGTGCCACATAAAGCTTTAAAATAACCTCAGCCATAGATAACAGTAGAACTGGATGTGACACTCCACAACTACGCGCGCTGGACGCTGTAGTCTGCTGGCCCATTCACTTGCTGCATATGGCTATCATATAGACTGGTTTATCAGTATATATGATATACTGTAATCTTCGTAAATGTTTGTTCTATAGTATTATTAAATAAAAAACAGTAAAACACACTAAAGAAATGCCATTACGAGACTCTGAAGAAATATGCATGAACTTAATTTAATATTCACTTCAACACTTCGCCATTTATGGTTCTAATTCAATTATCAGAAAACGAAATATATCAATGGAAAGCTAATAAAATTGTGCTTCTATTGATACCCTTCATGATAAAAGTTGACTCGCAAAGTTTTAAATGGCGAAGAGTTGAAGTGAATGCATATTTCTTAAGAGTCTCGTAATGGCATTCTTTAGCGTGTTTTACTGTTTTATATTTTATAATATTATAGAACAAACACTTACGAAGATTACAGTATATCATATATACTGATAAACCAGTCTATATGATAGTCATATGCAGCAAGTGAATGGGCCAGCAGACTGACCATGGGGCCAGTACTGCAGCGTCCAGCGCGCGTAGTTGCGGAGTGTCACATCCAGTTCTACTGTTATCTATGCCTCAGCACTTCTACTTTTAACACTCCTGGTAATGAATCCTAACACCCTGTTAGCTCAATTTCTAGCATGGGTAAACATGGGTAATTTATGCGAAAATAATTGACACATAAAATTTCCACAAATGATATTACCTGCTTCACTTCAAACCAAAAATTCCTACATTTTCAAATGAACGAATATACGCGATTTTGAATATGTGATGTCATAGACCTAAAAGAATAAAAAACAGAAGGTTTTATTTCTATTGCAGTTACTCTTGGATTAGGTCAATTTTTGTCACAGGCTTACTAGTCTAATACAAAGGTTTTCCTTATTGAGCAAACTCATTAAGACTACTAATTTAGTCTTCAAATCCATAAAAAGGGATAGCTCTGACTCTTTGAAGTTTTGGGTCAGAACAATACAAAAGCAGGTATTTCCTGAGGAATATCAGCTCTTGGCCTCAGCCAGCCCCCATAGGAACAAATTGACCAGATTATTAGGTCTGTACCTAGATCATGAGGGCATAATTAGGTGTCGAGGACGAAATTTGAAAGCTGATCTTCCAAATACCACCTGCAATCCAATACTAATTCCCAAACGCCATCATCTTACTAAATTGTTGGTGGAAGAATATCAGGAACTCCTTACATGGCGGAATGGCTACAATATTAGCCGATATCAGGTGTCAATTTTTAATAGATCATGGTAGACAGGCAGTCAAATTTTACCTCAAATCTCTCAATAAATATAATAGATCTGAAGGTAGACTAGTCGCCTATCTAGTTCCCCCTGAACTTTCCACTGATAGAGAGATCCTAAAACCATTTGAGGTCAATGGTGATGACTATATTGGGGATAATATAATTTCAGGAGATAACTCTCCCCCGATCAAGTATATGTCTGCATATTCACTTGCACCTCTATCAGGCTAAAACATTTCAAAATAGTCAAAGACCAAGTGCCGCNTATGATCACAGCAATGTGTGTGTGTTGGTGTTGGTAGTGTGTTGTGTTATCCCCTTCTAGTATCTACGCCCGTCGATAAGGCATTTAAAAGGAAGTGACACGCCAGGAGGTTTGGGGTGACTGGATTTTCGCCCGGCTAAGGCGGGAGTGTACATACATACGTTCATTTTGTACATATAAGTGATAAAACAATAGGACTTGTCTCATCGACATAGCGAATATCAGTGCTGCGTCTATTAAGCCTGAATAGCTTCCTTGACGCCAACCACAATAATGCCTCCACCTCCGCACTTCACCTGCGGCCTCGATCACGGCTACCACTTCGGATCACAAGACAGGCAGTATTAATCAAAAGCCTACAGCGATTTCAACCCACTATCCACCGATAAGTATCCTAGTTAGTTGACTAGTTGGGGTATTGTGTCGGGATGAGATAGACGATGGGTTTTGATTAGGTAAGATCTCCAATTAAATATATGTATGTGACATAAATTCCCACAACGCCTTTCATATGTAAATGCATGTATGTTTTTTTTGTATTTATTTATGGAAGTGCACGAAATATTGGGAAAACGCAGAGTAAACAGGCATAGGAATGGATATATTTTCGAGCTCATGGAGGTGGAAATGTTTGCTTGTTTGTTTATTATGGCTCTGCATGGAGGTACGTAGTATTTACTGACATTCGTTTTGAGTCTCGACATTAATGTTTTCTCTTTCTATGCTCATGTTTGTACTTATTTTGTCATGTGCAGAATGGGTTTGAAATTTTCCTTTCAAAATATGACACGAGGAGAATATTTGCTCTACCTTTTCGTATTTACTTATGTGTTTCTTGTTTACCTTATATCTATCGCTTCTTCATTCAATAGTGAAATAGATTAAACACGATAGGATTTTTGGCTTCTTTTCTTTTTTCTTTCCTTTTCCTTGTTTCCTTCCTTCCTCCCTCCTCTCCGTCCTTTATTTCTTCCTTCCTTCCTTCCTTCCTTCCTTCCTTCTTTCCTTCCTCCCTTCCTTCCATCTCTCCTACCTTCCTTCCTTCCTTCCCTCCCTGCCTCCCTCCCTCCCTCCCTACCCCCCTCCCTCCCTCTCTCCTTCCCTCTCTCCCTCCCTCCTTCCTTCCCTTACACATCCCTAATTGCCCTCACAATCAAACAAGTGTAAAATGGCAAGCTATCACCGTAGAGTCTTTCCCGCGTCGCCAACTCTCGCCAATGTGCAGCCGCTCTCTCGCGGGTTACGGCAAGATCTATAGACTTTTAAAAGGTCTCTCCACGGCTAAACAGAAATTTTCCTCTGGTGCGCATGACGTCAGCGGCAGTGAGGTCAGCCTCGCTCCAAAACAAGCCACCAGTCTTGAATGAACACTCGCACAGACCATAATCTTCTGTGCTTCGTTTTCTATGCATGTTCACGGTTCTGTGGTGAGGATTTTTTCCCTTCAATAATTTTTCTTTCTACAGGAGCATAGTACACTACATAGTACGTCATAATGATAATTTTTGGATAGTGGAAAGAGGAGGTAGAAGGGAGTGGCCTGCCAGCAAGCAGGAGAGAGCAGGTGTGTGTGAGGGCAGGGCAGGACGTGTGGGTGAGTGGCGCCGTGGCGGGGATTCTCTCTCTCTCTCTAGGCCTGTGTGCCACACTAGGGGTCATGCGGCTGGCGGTGAGGCTGGTGGATGTGTTGAAATACGACCTGCGCGTCCAGACTGTGCCTCACCGCCCTGGGTCACCGCCATCCCTCGCGTGGACGCGCCAGTCAGCTCCATAGAAAATGACGAGAAAACGACGAATTTTGTATCGTGACCTATTCTAAAATATGATCCTCCACCCCACCCACCACTCCATGCCACTCCCTTTTATATCCTCTTTCCACTACCGTAGATAACAGTTAAGTCGCCAGGACAACTTTTTTTTCTGTTTACAGACGTGTGGTGGCGTTAATACTTACATTTCTACATCCATGATTTCAGGACAGTTATAAGGGGCTATCTAGAGAGTCTGTGTCATTTTGTGTCTTCATCTGTGTCATATTAGGGCTATAAATGAACAAATGACAAAAATATCTACAAAGTGGCTACCAACAGTTCAGAATGAGGTAGTAGTAGCAGTAGTAGTAGGGGTAGTAGTAGTAGTAGTAGTAGTAGTAGTAGTAGTAGTAGTACTAGTAGTAGTAGTAGTAGTGGTAGTAGTAGTAGTAGGCCTAGTGGTAGTGGTAGTAGTAGTAGTAGTAGTAGTAGTAGTGGTAGTGGTAGTAGTAGTAGTAGTAGTAGTAGTAGTGGAAGTAGTAATAGTAGTGGAAGTAGTAGTAGAAGTAGTAGAAGTAGTAGTAATAGTAGTAGTAGTAGTAGTAGTAGTAGTAGTAGTAGTAGTAGTAGTAGTAGTAGTAGTAATAGTAGTAGTAGTAGTAGTAGTAGTAGTAGTAGTAGTAGTAGTAGTAGTAGTAGTAGTAGTGTGGTGGTGGTGAGTAGTAGTAGTAGTAGTAGTGGAAGAGACATTTTTTCAAGGAGCGCAGCGCAATAACGTCCTCCCTCAGTGGAACTAGGTCAAGGCAAGCACTGACGCGTGAATGAGTGAGGGCAGTGTGGCAGGAATCGGGAAGGGTTGGAGCGGCCCGCACCAGCCTGGCAGTGTTGAAAACGTCGAAATTTTAACACCGCCAGCCTCACCACCAGCCGCATGACCCCTAGTGTGGACAGCCCCCCCCCCCCCCCCCCCCCCTCTCTCTCTCTCTCTCTCTCTCTCTCTCTCTCTCTCTCTCTCTCTCTCTCCACTAAAATTGGTACAAAGTCAAAGGTTTTTGTAAACCTACACATATACACTAGAGGTAAACATTTTGTTCTATGCCAACAACTACACTGCAGTCATTTTCATATGATAGTTGGCCATTAACAACCTCTCCCAAACCAAACTCATGTTATTTAGCTTGCTTAATAGGAATGGGAATGATAATAGTAATAAACATTATATAAATAACAATGATAATGATGATAATAATAGTAGTATTAATAATCATATTCTCATAGTGGAAAGAGGAGGTAAAAGGGAGTGGCATGGAGAGTAGCAGAGGAGAGGTAGGTAGGTAGGGTAGGAGCAGGTGTGAGTGAGGTCAGGTCAGGGCAGGCCGCCGCGGCCACAGGTGCGTATAGGTGGGTGGGGGATTATCCTCGTGAGGCTCGGGGCATATTTTAGAATAGGCCACGATACAAAATCGTCGTTTTCTCGCACGACTGCCACTGACGTCACTAAGCTGCGCGTGGTTTCTTGGGTCACGGTTCCCGGCGCTGAGGGACGAGACCCAGAACCCAATACACATTAGGCCTCTTCCATTTGTGCCCAAGTTGCATGAACCAGTTCTTTCAGTTCAGGGTTCGGTTCTGGGTTCAGGGTTGGGTTCGCGTGTCACAAATGGAACGCAAAAAACCCCGTTTTTTGTTTACAAACATACTCAGCTGGCGAGGCAATTTAAGGGAGAGAGAGAGAGAGAGAGAGAGAGAGAGAGAGAGAGAGAGAGAGAGAGAGAGAGAGAGAGAGAGAGAGAGAGAGAGAGAGAGAGAGAGAGAGAACGAGATAAAGAGAGAGAGAGAGAGATAACGAGAGAGAGAGAGATAACGAGAGAGAGAGAGAGAGATAACGAGAGAGAGAGAGATAACGATAGATAACGAGAGAGAGATAACGAGAGAGATAACGAGAGGGAGAGAGATAACGAGAGAGAGAGATAACGAGAGAGAGATATATCGAGAGAGAGAGATAACGAGAGAGAGAGAGAGAGATAACGAGAGAGATAACGAGAGAGAGATAACGAGAGAAAGATAACGAGAGAGAGATAATGAGAGATAACGAGAGAGAGAGAGAGAGATAACGAGATATAACTCAGCTAGCTGCTATGTGAAGGGATCATATCAAGTTTAAGATCGCGGGAACGCATGGCTCCACGTACCAGCCATGTATGCCTCTTTTATGCTGTCTGACATCCTCTCCGACTCGTGCATGCGGAAAACCCTTCACGATAAGAGAAATAGGGCCCAAGGCGACCATTGTTTGTTATGAACTGAAAACTCTACCCAAGCTACCCACCTCTCAATGTGAGTAGAGAAAGTTCACGGGTTTTGCTGAGTCACTACGCGCTTTGCCTCGGACCCAGGTTTTCGTGCGCAAATGGAACGCCTGAACTCTTGGGTTCCGTGAACTGGTTCTTGAAATGTCGCAAATGGAAGAGGCCTTATAATCGGGCAGGGGTGATAACCCCTGCCCAAGATGACTCAGTAGAGAGGAAAGTGTCCTGGAGAAAATTTGTCCGCGCTTCTAACGAACACTGTGGTGGTCGCCTGGGGCCGTTCTATAGCTCATTCGAAAGCTCTCGTCGTGCTCCAGATGGACAAAATCGTAGTTTATTCGATTTCTCAGTTCCAATATTCGAAAACGATCGTCAAAGTTTAGTACTGAGAGGCTCCCATCTGGTTGTGTGCGCACGCTTAGTTGTGCCTGAAACGTCGGCTTCAACATTTCACATGGAAAAGGAGAGAAACAAGTAGAAAATGCTTCAGGGTAGCCTTGAAGACATGAAAAAGGGAAGATGACTCTTGCGGGTGTTGTTTTGTAGATCAAGAAGTGTCAAAAAGAAGGGAAACTAGGGGGGGGGGGGGGGGGGCACTCAGTAGAGCGCATACCTCCGCCCGAATATTTCATCAAATATATATATATATATATATATATATATATATATATATATATATATATATTATATATATATATATATATATTTGATGAATATATATTGGATGAATATATATATATATATATATATATATATATATATATATATATATATATATATATATATATATATATATATTATATATATATATATGCACTCAGTATGAGCGCATACCTCCGGCCGAATATTTCATCAAATGGTTGCCATGGCAACAGTCGTCAATAGATTTCATCCAAAATTAAATCAGTTCTTCCTTATATCAAATAGACTTGGTATACCGAGTTTGGTCCAAATCTATTCATAACTTTTCGAGAAATCCTGTACACTAACAAACAGACAGAAAGACAGACAGACAGACAGATCGGGGTGAAAACATAACCCCTCCAACTTCGTTGGCGGAGGTAACAAGGCTAGTGTGGACATGGGAAAGATTGCGAAAAAATAGAAACAAGGTGGCAAAGATGCCTTTGGACATGAGAAAGATTTGGAAAGGAAAGAAACTAGGTGTCACCCAACATTTGTCCTACCACGAGTGGTATCAGTCGGCAAAGAACAAATGTTGAGTGACATTATAGTTTCTTTCCTTTCCAAATCTTTCTCATGTCCAAAGGCAATTTTGCCACCTTGTTTCTATTCTTTCGCAATCTTTCCCATGTCCACACTAGCCTTGTTTTCCTTCTTCTTGACACTTCTTGATCTACAAAACAACACCCGCAAGAGTCATCTTCTCTTTTTCATGTCTTCAGGGCTACCTTGAAGCATTTTCTACTTGTGTTGATTATGGACCTCACCGCCTGACAGCATCAGCTTTCAGTGCGGCGGGCCAGGTACGGGTTTCCTATGGAAGAAGGCCTGTCTGGGTCTCCTGGGGGACTGAGGCAGCCCTCATATTTTCCCAGGTGACTTTCAAGATCATTTAGAATAGTTGCTGCTTTGGCAATCCATTTACCATCGTAATATTTCTATAAATCTTAGTAGTTAAGCCAATACATATGTCTTATGAAAATATAAGTTCAAGAACTTCAGAACAATGAAATATGAGAGCGAGGGAGAGAGGCGGGTGGGAGTGGAAAGGAACATGCGGCTGGGCAGGACCCTGGGGACTGGGAAGTGTGAAATCGTCTCTCCAAGTCAGTAAGGTCGAACAGATAAATAGGGATAGGGTCACCAAGGAAACTTTTCCCTGTGCACTGCCCTCACTGAGCTGAGCAGCCAATAGAATGGCTTCCTGAGGATGAGGCTGAGTCTACCTACTCCACCCTGTAGTAGCTCTTAGTGCTCTTAGTGTCGCATCGCACAAAATAGACTATATCCATGGTTGGCCACAGTAGATTTAATGACTAAATCCAGGGCTGTGATTAGCTAGATTGGCAATGTTGTTATCAGGTTGGCTTATATTTAGCTTCATTGAGTCATCATGTACTCCACAGTGATGAGGCAAACTGTATGGTAAAATCATAATTGGAAGAGTACAAAAAATCACAAATGGGAAGGTTAGTGAGGAGCAAGGCAGATTTAGAACTGGGAAAGGTTGTGTAGATCAGATCTTAGATATGCAAATGTTAATTAAGACAATGTTAGCAAAAGACAAGAAGATGTATGCTGCATTCATGAATTTAGAGAAAGCATATGACAAAGTGACTGGGAGGGAATGTGGGATGTATTGAAGGGTTAAAGAGTGTGTATGGAGTGGAGTATGTATGTATAACTAATAAGCTTTTACCTGTGATTATGAATACCTAACCTAACTGACCTTTACCTAACCTAACGGTAACCTAACCTAACCATTACCGTCGGCGAGTTTTCCCGATTTGTGTTGGGACGACAATTTCGGTTGACAAGAGTACCAGGTACCATGAGGCAAGCATGGGTAATGGCACCATGGTTATGCAACTTGTTTATGGATGGAGTAATAAGATAAATCAAAGCAAAGGTTGGTGATGTTGGTATAGAGATGAGTATAGATAATACAAAAGGGAAACTCAATATTATAGTGTTTGCAGATGACACTGTACTACTAACAGAAAGTAAAAAAGATTTGAAAAAATTTATGTGAATTCAGTACTGTTTGTGAGGAGGAAACTGAAAGTTAATGTGGCCGAAAGGGAAGTGATGGTATTTAAGAAATTAAGGAGTGAAGTTATTGAGTTTGAAGATCAATTTAGCATGACAGTTGAGAGCCAGAAGCAATATAAAATAATGATGAATGGACAGATAATTATATGGTTCAATCCCGTGAAAGTATGGAAGCACGGAAGGGGTGATAAGAGAGAGAGGCCTACAAGGAAGAAAAGTAGTGAGATCTTTGGGGCGCGTGATGAGAGGAAGGACAATGAGTAAACATTTTAACTGTTCACTGCACAAGTGGCACATGCCAAAACTACAGTGATATATAACTATAAGTGCTTCTAGGAGACTGCTTATTATTTGTACTGCCTTCATGCATCTACTTCAACACTATTCCCCGCAAATGTTAACATATCAGAACCTAAATAGTAGTATATATATAAATGTATACATGCATACCTATATAGGTCTATACCTATTCAAACTTATATGCATGACTAATGGTTAGAAAACTGAAACTCATGTTAATTTTAATTTTCTCGTATTGCATTGGCTCGTCAAGTAACACTTAAACCATGATGTATACCACTAGGCCTACTTATTATGAGGAAAGACAACAAAAGGAACTCAATTAATAAGGTATTTTAATACTATCATAACCATGAATATAGACAACCGACAAAGAGAAGACTCGGACGATGAAAAAATTTCGAGTTATTTTGGCGAAATTGATATTCCAGGTGCTGTATTTCCGTGCTCTGTTCTCGCTGACAACACTACAGAAGACCTGAGGTGATGGCTGATGTGCAGAGGCTTCTAAACCAAGAAAACAGTCACAGCAGAGTCTCATTTAGAGGTAAGCAAGTGGTAGGGACACAATACGTACTACCTACCACTTGCTTACCTCTTGACGAGGCTCTGTTATAACTCTGTTTTCCTGGTTTAGAAGCCTCTGCACATCAGCCACTACCTCAGGTCTTCTCTATGTGTTGTCAGCAGAACAGAACACGGTAATATAGCACCTGGAATATCAATTTCACGCAAAATAACTATAAATTCTTCCATCGTCGTAGTTTTCCCTCCGTAGGTCCACCCGCGGCGACCCCGACTTAAGGCTGGTTCCCACTAGCCCGCTTGTACGGCCGCCGTACAACAATAATGAACAACAATGACGTCACAAAAAAGTCTACCGCACCGCCGTACCGCTGTACGGCTGACGTACAAAGTTAAAATCAAGTCATCTCTCCCGCTCGGCGGTGTCCGCTCGAGCGGAGGTGCAAACTGTGCCCAGTTACCACAAATACCACTCAAACGGTGATGATGGTGACGTCATTGTTGGGCGGTGTACGGCAACGGCGGCCGTAGAAGCGGGCTAGTGGACTGAAGGTATAATGGCTCCCTTTTCCTTAATAAAACCCCAAGCCCTTGTCCATCCAGCCGTGATGGGTATCGGGTGTTAGCCGGGGTTTGTGACCCGCCTCCCGGGGTGGTTGCTTCCCCCAAATGGCAGGAAGACCAGTTACGAATAGAGAGATTATCAAGCGGAAAAGATCACCCATAGTGACACCGTAGCGCCACTGCCATATCTCGTACCAGAATCCCCGCGAGCTCCGGGTTGTAGAAATCGAGGAAGTTAGTTAAGCTAAACACCGTGCCCTTTAACTCTTTCTGAATGTCTGCCCAGAGTGACGGAGAGGCCTTGCCGCGGGGCCTCCCCATATCACAAATATTCACTATTTCAACCCACACACACACCTTCTACCACCAAAACACTAGCAACACAGGCTCCTTACTTATACATCTTACTATCTGATACATTAAAACTCCTTAAAACGCAAGCATTCCGAATAAAACGAGAATTAGTTTGAGATGACGGGGACAGAAGGCGGGGAGAGGCAGTCTGGCATGCCATTCTTGCCCGGAAATATGTCTCGCTGACTTGTGATTGGTCGAGAAGTTTTAAAAACTGTTTGTCATTGGCTGGTGACTGATGATGAGCTTGATGACGTCATTACTCGTCTTAAGGTGGCGTCACACTAGCACTTTTTCCGTCTAGTTAGACGATCTCCGTTGGTTTTTTCTCGCTCTGACTAGTTAGTCCGTCTGAATCAGTCAGTCTGAGTCAGACGATCGTGATCGTCTTCATATGGAAAGTTGAAGACGACTTTCATAGTCAAATCAAAATCCATAGTGATTACTTTAAAGATATTCGATATAAATTAGTAATTTTTTGCAAATTATAATTCAATACATTTGAAAGTATTAAAAATATTCAAGCGACTATTGTACATGTAGATACATTTAAAAGCCGGTTCTATATAACAGCCAACAGTCTCTCGCATGACTCGATTGTTCTTCTTCTTCTTGTGACCTTTTCTGCTTATTATCGCTTTGTAGGTCGTCTGTCAAGCTCGTTGTGTTTCTTTTTCAAGACACACTCAAAATTTGTTTCTCACTCTTCAAGACTTCAACTTAAGATTATAGACGAAATGCTGTGGACTGGTAGCTCAGAAGAATTTCTCGTTGAATGCATACGCGTGGCCACCCTTGTCTCTGGGACCACAGATCAGACTTGTACACCAAGAAGGCCTTGATATTCTAGGTCTTATTATATCTAGGTCGATATTAGGTCTACTATTGATAATACACATAATTAAGTGTATACCAGCAATAGCTTGCCCTGGCGTCGGAGCCATGTTTGTTTACAGTCGAAGGAACAGCTGACTGGTAGTGCAGGCGAACGATTGTGTGTGTGACGGCTTGCAGTAAAAAAATTGTTAGTTTTTAGAAAGTTGCTGAAAAAACTAGACGGAAAAAGGGCTAGTGTGACGCCGCCTTTAGCCAGTCAGCGCCTTCCGACGCGTTAACGACCAGCCGAGGGAGGCTTTGTAGCTTTCGTCGTAAGGAAAAGAAGTTCGGAGAGATGGTCGTTGCTGGCGCTACTACCTTTGTTGCTGGGTTCCCGCCCTGCTCTCCTAAACAGGGGCCGGATGTTCGAACGTTCGTAACGCGTCTCTAAGATCATCTTTGCACTTAGATTGCTCTTGGAACGTTCGTAACACGTTTAGAGGTATTATCAAACGATCTTTGCGAACATCCATCCGCCATATTTGTTCGTTGTTCCACCGTAGTGCTAAGGTTGCTGAGGACCACTCGCACACTGTTCGTAGGGTCGCATGATGAAGGTTTTTCTAATATACAAGCCATATAAAGTTATGTTATTAGTTGTTTATTTCATGTTGAGTTGTTTATGGTTGGTCAGGACGCTGTAGGGGGAATGTGAATTTAAAAAAAGGGTGCAATGAATGGTATGCTGCCGAATGCCTATAGGTGACTGGAATGAGTGATATGCAAATAAAAAAGAAATGTGTCTTGTGCTAGAAGTGTATAGAGAAGATGATATGGGAGAGGAAGATGCGGGAAGTGAAGGAGGAGAATAGGAGACAAGGATGAGATGGAGAGAATAAGTCAAGTGAAGGATACGGATGGACTAGCAATACAGGGAGTTTCGTACACAAGTTGTTTCGTACCCAGGTTTTGTTAGCTGTTTCGTACACTGATTTTGAGTTTTTTCGTACATATATACCTGGTGTGTCGATTCGTAACACTAGTCATCAAGTTAAACTCTGAGCTGAGTGTACGAAACGACTATAGTTTCATATAGACTACGAAACAAATTTTAGGTCTACGAATGATCGAATCTACTGGTGTACGAAACAACTTGTGTACGAACTGACTGCATCCTCCTCTCATCAATGCTACGGAGAGGCAAAGATAAGAGACATTCGAGCACCGGTGTACTAGTGCGTGGAATGCATGTATACTGTAGGTGGAAAAGTGAAATATGTAAAGGTTTTTTTTTTCTTCTTCTTCTTTATAAGTGCAGTATAGACCAATACAATACAACACAACCAATCGGTGGTTTTAAGTACCCTGAACGTTTCGTTCTTATTATAAGGAGTATTTCTAACCCACACAAAAGCTGTCGGAAATGAAAAAATAACACATGGGGTCTGGGGGGGGGGGGCGAAACCCCCCCCAGTGAGGCTAGGTTACGTAATCAATGCCCGAGTTAGATTAGTAACTAGCAGGGGGTCTTGGAGGGCGTAGCCCCCCCAGTTATGTCAGAAGAGTATTGGTCATAAGGGAGTATTGGTTGAAACTGCATATTTACCTAGAAGAGTGTGTAGAGGATAAAGGATCATGTGTGATTGGTGGGCAAGGATGTCTGAGAAGAGTAGGTACATTCTACTCCAACTCTAAGAGATGGTATGTGAGTAATGCGAAAGTATTGAATGAATGATTCAATGATGGAAGCTGGGGTAGTGAGATGTTATTCTAAGCAAGTTCACGACCACTGAAATTGTGGGGTTAAAGCACATAAAAATCACTAGAATGCAGGCTTTCATTTCAGCCTAACCCATCTACTGTAATATGTCAAGTCGGTATTATTTCTGTGCTGAGCTGGGGGGAATCACCCCCGCTCAATCACTAACCTAACCTAGACATATAGTCAACTGGCCAACCTAACCTAACCTAACCTAACTGTTCAGGCTAAAAAAATAGGAACGTTGGCGAGAATTCCTATCGGCGACAGTTCCAGGTATTGTCTAGTTACTTGGATAATGTATCCCATTAATAATACCCACCCTAAAATGGGTGGGTATTAGATTGGTAGTGGGCTTTCAAAAGTCCTAGGATTCTTACCTACATCATCGTGTAGATTTCTTCATTCTGAGTATTTTGAACCCCATTTCCCATGGTACAATTCAATAATAATGGCGTTACATGTACGTACTACCGAAAATCTACCGTTATTTCAGCCATAAAATGTTAAGTTAGGTTAAATCAGATTAGGTTAGTTTAGGTTAGAGGTGGGGATTGGTTTAGTCTTCTAAGTTAGGTTAAATCAGACTAGGTTAGGTTAGGTTAGAGGTGGGGTTTGGTTTTTTAACATGATATCAAGAAAAAAATAAAATTATCAATATCAAGACCTTCACAAATCCCTTCAAGTACCTCTAAAACGTAATTATAAAGTGGGAGAGCTACCCCCTTTAATATCCCCTTACCCCACCTAAAGTCCTAAATGACCCCCCAAAATAATACTAACCTAACCGGTTACCGGTCATTTCGCCCACACGTCAATTCGCCCACAAGACATTTCGCCCACATGTAAGAGTCAATTCGCCCACATGTACGAGTCAATTCGCCGACAAGACATTTCGCCCGCATGTAAGAGTCAATTTGCCCACTCTGAAGTCAATTCGCCCACACGATCCATGTCACGGAGTCATGTAGCTTATATCTTCCGCAGGCAGAAATGGAATGAACCACCTGTAATCTTGGGCGAAATGACTCCATAGTGTGGGCGAATTGACTTGTGGGCGAAATGACTCCATGGTGTGGCGAAATGGCATGTGGTCGAAATGACTGGATACCAACCCAACCTCATTATATATAATCTTATCTAACCCTACCAATAACCTCCTAGTGAGACCTAAGGGCAGGAAAGAACTAGAATTTTACCAGTTCATGTTATATTGAGGTTATAAGTTTGTAATTTGTTGTGTGGGGACGCGCCATATAATATTTGTTTACATTCTAACTGCATTATGATTGGCTAACAATCTCAAAGGTTGATGAAATCTTTCCTCTGATTGGCCAAGCGACAGTCAGCTGAGTTCCATTCCTCGTGGTCGGAACGGAACGGAACGAGCTTGAAGATCGCATCATCGTGAGCTAAGAACATTCGGACGATCCTTCGATAATACATTTATGTAGTGTTCGTAGCCCAAGATCTAAGATGGCTGCTATGAACACTCCAAGATGATCTTAGAGGCGGAAAGTTACGAACGTTCGAACATCCAGCCCCTGGGTTGAGTCAAAAGCTTTTCGTCTCATCAACTCCCCTCCTCTGACTGACTGTTTTCAATCTTTAAATCACCGACGCAATGTTGCTTCTCTTGCTCTCTTCTACCGTTATTTTCATGCTCACTGCTCTTCTGAACTTGCTAACTGCATGCCTCTCCCCTTCCCGCGGCCTCGCTGCACAAGACTTTCTACTCACTCATCCCTATTCTGTTCATCTTCCATCTTCCTAATGCAAGAGTTAATCTGTATTTTTACTCTTTCATCCCTTTCACTGGAAAACTCTGGAACTCTCTTCCTGTTTCTATTTTTCCACTTTCCTATGACTTAAATCTTTTCAAAAGAAGAGTAACAAGACACCTCCCGAACTAAATTGGCTCACCCCTCTTTTTTATATTATTCTCTTACTGTCTTCTTTATAGGGACTGGCAACTAAGCGGGCTTTGTGTTACTCATTTTTGTTGTGCCCTTGGCCAGTCCTTTGTGATGTAAAAAAAAGAAGAAAAAAAAGTCTATACGAAGTGGAAGTTTACCGGTGCGCCATGTGGCATGCTGCCTGCTGTAGAGTGTAGACCAGGGCTGCGTTTGAGAAGAAGAATTTGAGCGGCTCGCGCCGCTTGGGTTTCTGTACCCCTCTATCAAACGCCTTTGGGCACCTCGCAGTGGTATAATGAAGAGTATCAATAGAAGCGCAATTTTATTAGCTTTCCATTGCTATATTTCGTTATCTGATAAATTAATTAGAACCATGCATAAATTAGCGTTAAATAAATAAATAAAATCATCAATCGGGTAATTTTCCCGATTGATGATGTTATTTATTTACTTATATATTTCGTTTTCTGATAAATGAATTAGTACCGTGTATAAATTAGCGTTGACTAGATAAATAACATCATCAATCGGGAAAATTACCCGATTGAGGATTTTATTTAATTAGTTAACGCTAATTTATGCATGGTTCTAATTCATTTATCAGATAACGAAATATAGCAATGAAAAGCTAATAAAATTGCGCTTCTATTGATACCCTTCATGATAAGAGTTGACTCGCAAAGTTTTAAATGGCGAAGAGTTGAAGTGAATATTAAGTTCATGCATATTTCTTCAGTCTCGTAATGGCATTTCTTTAGCGTGTTTTACTGTTTTTTATTTGATAATATTATAGAACAAACATTTACGAAGATTACAGTATATCATATATACTGATAAACCAGTCTATATGATCCGTATATATATATATATATATATATATATATATATTATATATATATATATTATATATATATATATATAATATTATATATATATATATATATATATATATATATATATGAATCCGAGCGGCCCTCCGACTTCAGCCCCTTGTGCGACAGGCCGATATTCCGTGCGCAGTCCAGGTATACAGTGGTCTATGATTCACCTGATCAAGTGAAAGGTAAAGATGTGGTCAGGATCACCTGAAGATTCTGAAGCCTGAAGGTGGACATTCTGGGGTGACAGTTCTTCAGGTGGGGTCATTTAATTAATGTGGGGTCAAGACCTGATCTGACTTAACCTTGCAAATGAGGTCAGGTCAAATGGATAAAAGGGAGGAGTCAGGTGGCAACACCTGGGGTGACAGTTCTTCAGGTGAGGTCACTTAATTAATGTGGGGTTAAGCCGAAACATCATCATGGACGTTCACCACACTCTCCTATTTGGGTGTTCGGTATCGTCGACACGGCTACATGGAAATTGTCGAGACAAGGGATGCTGCTACACTTCTTCCAGTCATTCTTCATAGGATCAGTCATTCACAGTGATGAGTGGAGAGCATACCGCAACATTCAAGGTCTTGGATACACGCACAGGACTGTAAACCACTCAGTCAATTTTGTGGATGTGAATACTGGTGTGCACACACAAACGATTGAATCGTATTGGAACAAACACAAGAGCTATATCAAGACCATGCATGGCTGCAAACGAAGCTTTTTTAATTCTTACCTTCAGGAATTCATGTGGCATGATCGTTTTTCAGATAATCCTCTTGAAATTATATGCCAACAAATTGCTGTTCAATGCCCTGTGTAATATGTATCATGTACTGTATTTTGGAACTTCTGTATTATTTGGAAATTTTGTATTATACCGAGTAAATTATAATGTATTTTGTATTTTGGAACTGTATATTACTCATGTTTTTCTTTAAATGTTCACAATAAAGATGCATAACACAAAAGAATATATTTGTTATCCTAATTTCATAAGTTAGATTCACTGTGGGCTGGGGTGACGGATCTTCAGGTGGGATATCCTGGGGTGACGGTTCTTCAGGTGGGAAATCCTGGGGTGACGGATCTTCAGGTGGGAAATCCTGGGGTGACGGATCTTCAGGTGGACATTCTGGGGTCACGGATCTTCAGGTGATCCATATAATTATATATATACACATAGGAAACAAAGGTAATTTTATAAATTAGGAATCACGGAGGCTGTGACGGGGGTGTCATCAAAAGAATGGTGCGGCAGATATATTTGTGTTGAGATCAAACAAGCCGCCTGTGTTATCTCTGGAGACCTGTTTAGGGTCCTCATGGGAGCCTCGACGCTCTCAGAAATCCTTTCATCCCTTCCTCATTCGTTTCTGATTCCGTTCCATTTAATTTGCATATCCGCGGTAGAGATTAGAGATGTAGAGAGAATATAAGAGAGATGTAAGAAGAGAGATACGAGAGAGAGAGAATGACCGAGCATAGAGTAGAGTTCCGAGGGCGGGACGGATCGGGAAGGGAGCAGGGGGAGGGGTGAGGATAGGTGGAACGAGGGACGATTAGGAGAGAGATAAAAAAGGAAACAAGGTATTTTTAATAAGAGGGGGAGGGGATATTTGTGTTGAATCAACAACCTTGTTATTGGGATGAACCTGAGTAGCGTAACCGTCTAATGGAGAGAGAGAGAGGGAGAGAGAGAGAAGCACGCGGCAGAGCCGACGAGCAGAGAGAGAGAGAGAGAATGTAATATTGAAGTAAATTTTGTAACTAAAAAAATGTTGTGTGTGTGACTATTTTCCTATGAATCCTATCGATATTTTGGTTATGAACTTTGAGTGCGTAAACTCTCTCTCTCTCTCTCTCTCTCTCTCTCATCTCTCTCTCGTCTCTTGAACCTCACTGCTCATAGCACAC
This sequence comes from Chionoecetes opilio, assembly GCA_016584305.1. Classification (NCBI taxonomy): domain Eukaryota; kingdom Metazoa; phylum Arthropoda; class Malacostraca; order Decapoda; family Majidae; genus Chionoecetes; species Chionoecetes opilio. The sequence continues at coordinate 118,407 of JACEEZ010008607.1, forward strand.
CGAGAACTGGAGTGGGTGTGTGTGTGTATGTATGTATGTATGTGTGTGAGTCAGGTCACCTTTGGGCTGTGGTATGACTCATTCTTCTCACCCCATCCCCCCCAAGCCTACCACCTTGCGTCCCCCCTAGCCTTTTCTGTCATCTCCAAGCAAAAGTGGGGGGGGGGGGGGGTTAGGGGGAGCTGTTATTTGAAATGAATAATGAGTTCGATTGTGTCATCTTTGTGATTTCAACCTAGCCACTACTTCCTAGGGAAATCCGCTATAATAAACTCTCATTCGCGTCACGACTTCTATAGCGATTTATTAAAAAGTTCCTTGACGCAGCATGTTCTTAAACCCCGAAGGTGACAACATAATATTTTATTAGCCCTTGTCTATTCGATAAATGCCCATTTAATAAGATGTGAATATTAATCCTGAATTTGGCTGAATTATTTGTTTTGTGTCTTTTGATATAAATCTCGAAGTGTACAGGGAAAGCGTTAGCGGAAAAATTTTTCCCTGTATAAAGGAAATTTTTAAAAGACTGAAGTCGATTTACAAAAACAGTTGGAATGTATGCAGGGGGAGGGGGGAAGGAAGGGAGGGGGGGGGGAGGGTGGGGAAGTGTGAGGGTGGTTAGAACTAATACCTTAATATTGATACCCTTTTTTAAAACTGAGTACCTTAATCTTTTTCCAATTTTTTTGCCTCTCTCCTCTCTCTCCTTTTCCTCTCTCTCTCTCTCCCCCTCTCTCTCTTCTCTCCCCCTCTCCCTCTTCTCCTCTCTCTCCCCTTCTCTCTCTCTCCTTCTCTCCTTACAAGCGAGGTGTGTTCGTGCGCTGTGTGTACGATTCTCAGTGCTCAGAAACAAGAAGAAACCTTTTTTTTTTTTTTTTTTTTTTTTTTTTTTTAAAAAAAAAACTGCTCGGGGTTGCATGGGGCTAAAATTGGAAGGGGGTTTGATAAAGGCATTAAGGGGAAAAGCTAAAGTGTCCCTCTGCCCCGGGACATCTACCGAAAGCATGCCGTGTAAGATAAAAACTAAGTATTTAAAAGTAACGGTTACAGGCTGAGGGTCCTATCCGTCACAGGCACTTGTCAGGCGCCTATTACACACCTGTTGTCCTGTGTCACTAAGTGTCAATGTGTTCCTATGTCCACACCCTTTTCTCTCTCTCTCTTTCTCTTCTCTCCCCCCCTCCCCTCTCTTCTCTCCCCCTTTTCTCTCTCTCTCTCTTCTCCTCCTCTCTCCTCTCTCTCTCTCTCGCTCTCTCTCTCTCTCTCTCTCATTAAAGGGGAAGAGTGTTCCGTGCTGTGTGTGTTGATTCTCAGTGACTCAGAAACAAAAAGTAACCAAGGTAATAGGGGTAGCACAGTCACGCTTAGTCTGTCCCCCTCCTTATCCTCATTATATTTTTCTTAAAGCTGTATTTTTCAGTTTACAACTTCTAGAAATACAAGCAAGACATTCTTGATTTTTTTTTTTTCGTTGCGTGTATTATAGGGGCCCTACACTGAATTGAAATTTTTTTGAACGCAGAAAAATTTGGTGGACAAAAAGGGGAAGTTTTATGAGACTGTGATAGTTAAAAGTTTATAATTAGTAGTAGTAGAGTATAGCATATTACTTTTTGATTTTTAGTCCCTGAAGATCCGTCACCCCAGATTTGGGCAGGGGACGGATCTTCAGGTGGGATTCCGGGGGTGACGGTCTTCAGGTGGGATATCCTGGGGTACGGATCTTCAATGGGGTCAAGACTTGAACTGACTTCATTTTCCCAATGAGGTCAGGTCGGGGAAAAAGAGGGATCGGACCCTCCTCAGGTAGGGGGCTAATAAAAAAGTTGAAAAAAAATATAAGTCATGGGAGTCGTGGCCCCTGGCCGCATGAGCCCCAACAAAACTACGCCCACGGTTTTTTTACTCGGTGCATTTGGGGAAAAAGGCGGGTCCCCCGGGGGGTGGACCTACGAAGGGAAAACTACGCGAGGAAGAATTTGGTTATTTTGCGCAAAATTTAAATATTCCGGTGCTATATTACGTGCTCTGTTCTCGCTGAAACACTATAGAGAAGACCTGGGAAAAGGCTGATGGCAAAAAGGCTTCAAAACCAAAAAAACAGAGTCATAACAAGCCTCGAAAAAGGGAAAGCAGCTGTGGTACTTTATGTGTCCCTCCCTTGCTTTTTCTTAATGAACTCGCTGTGACTGTTTTCCGTTTAGACCCTCTGACTAAACCATCACCTCAGGTCTTCCTATTTTGTCAGCGAGCACGGAATATACACTTGGAATACAATTTCCCCCAAAAACAACTCGAAATTTTTTCTCGTCGTATTTTCCCTTTTGTAGTTGTACAATTCATTCATGGTTATGATATAAAAATCCCTTAAAAAATTGATTCCCTTTTTTTTGTCTTTTCTCAAAATAAGTAGGGGTATTATTCTAGTGTTGGCCCATACCCCCCCCTCTCCCACAAAAAAAAGTTTGGGGGACCTGGGGAAATGCGGGATTTTTTGGCTGGGGTAAAAAAATAGGCTCGCAACCACATGTTTTTAAGTTGGGGTTTGAAAAAATTTGCCTAGATCTGGGGAAAATTCTTTGGTTTCTTCTGAGCCCAGAGACTGTAACCTGACGATCCTCACAGAATATGACCAAAGTGTCGAAAACCCCCCCAAACCCCCCTCCTAGGGGGTTGGGTTTAAATTTGGGGTTGGTTAAGGTGGGTTTAAAATTTTGGTTGGGTTTAGGTTTGGTTAGATTTGTTTTGGTTAGTTTGGGTTGGGTTAGTTTTGGGTTGGGTTTAGTTAGGTTAATTTTTGGTTTAGGTTAGGTTAGTTATTTGGTTAGGCAAATTTCCAAATATGGGGAATTACCCAGATCTGGGGAATTTTACCCCCATCCACCTTAAATAATGTTTTCCGCGCATAATTTTTTCCCCACCCGAAACCCCGCATTCCCACAGGTCCCAAACTTGTTTGGTAAACTTGGGGGAATGGGACAGTAGGGCAAATGCATAATTTTTTTGTGGGGTTTTTAAAATTTTAAGCGGGGTTTTCGGGTGGGGAACAAAAAACTCGGAACACATAAATTAAAGGTTGTGTAGGGTGGTAAAGTTCCCTGGGCTAGGATATTTACCTTTATCTAGAAAATTTGTCTAATCAAAAAAACCCAACCAATCAAAAATTTAACCCAAGCTAACCTAACCAAGTCTAATCAAAAACCCAACCCAACCAATCTAACCTAACCAAAAATAACCCCCTAACCCAACCAAATCAACCTAAACCCCCCGGGGTATTGGGGGGGTTCTCGACACTTGGTCATCATCCTGTAGGGTCGTAATTCACACGTCTCTGGCTCAGAAGAAATTAATGAATTTTTCCCCAGTTAGGGAATTTTTTCAAAACCCCCAAATTAAAAATATGTGATTGCGACGCATATTTTGTACCCCACCAAAAAACCCGCTTCCCCCAGGTCCCCAACTTGTTTTTGGGAGAGGGGGGGTATGGGGGAAACTGGGCTAGAATAATACCGGGAAATTTTACCCCCCATACACAACTTAAATTAGTGTTTTCCCCCATAAATTTTTTCCCCACCCGAAAACCCCCCATAACCCAGTCCCCCCCTTGTTTTGGGGGAAATGGGAGAGATGGGCAAACACTAAATTTTACCAAATTCCTTAGATCTAGGGTAAATTACCTTATATCTAAGAAATTTGCCTAAACCAAAACTAAACCCAAACCTAACCCAAATATAACCTAACTAACCTAACCAAAACTAAACCAAAACCCAACCTAACCAAAACTAACTACCCTAACCAAAAACCAAATCTAACCTACCTCCTAGCGGGGGGGTTCTCGACACTTCGGCCATCATTTGTGAGGGTCGTCAGGTTTACCGTCTCTGGACTAAAAAAAATCCAATGAAATTTTCCCTAATCTAGGCAAAAAATTTTTTCAACACCCCAACTTAAAAAATTGTTTTTGCGACGCATATTTTGTACCCACCAAAAAATTTTGGGGTTCCCCCGGGGTCCCAACTTGTTTTGTGGAGATGGGGAGTTTGGGGCCAAAACTAAATAATACCCTATTATTTTTGAGGGAAAAACAAAAAAAGGAACTCAAATTTAAAAAGGTTTTTAATATTATCATAACCATGAAAAGTGTATACAACCCACAAGGAAGACTACGACGATAAAAAAAAATTAAGTTGTTTTGGGGAAAATTATATTCCAATGCTATATTCCGTGCTCGCTGACACAAGAGGCCTAGTGATGTTATGTGCAGAGGCTTCTAAACCGGAAAAACATCACACAGAGTCTCATTAAGAAGTAAGGGAAGTGGTGGGACCGTTACGTACCTACCGTTGCTTTCTTTTTGACGAGGTCTGTTATACCCTGTTTTTTGGTTTTTGAACCTCTCACATCACCATTACCTCAGGTCTTTTCCCATAGTGTTTCAGCGAGAAAAAGCACGTAATAAGCCCTGGAAAATCAATTTTCCCCAAAAAAACTCTAATTCTTCCTCGCCTAGTTTTTTCCCTTCGTAGGGCCACCCGGGGGACCCCGCTTATCCCCACAATGCACCTTAAAAAAACCGTGACGTAGTTTTTTGGGGGGGTCCTACCCTTCCAAACCCCCAGCGTCCTCCCACTGTTGTGTGTGATTCCCCTAAGTTTTTCGGTGGCTTCAACAAACAGACTTTTAAAAACGTGAAAATTGTGTGATACTTGTGATAATGGATGAATTTGACAATAAACTCCAGATCGAAGGATGGTTTTCTGTGGGAAATGCCAAAAAAAAGAACCTGAAGTATACAATCCATAATCTATAAGAAATTGGTCTTTTTTTTTTTTTTTTTTTTTTGGGGTTTTTTTTTTTTTTTTTTTTTTTTTTTTCCCCAAATTCGGAGTGCATTTTTTCCGGGAAACCGGGGGGAAATTTTGGGGGGAAACCTTTTTCCATTTCAGGGGGGCCCCGGGGTGACGGATCTTCAGGTGGGGAATTTTGGGGGACGGGCTTCAGGTGATCCGTTTTTTTTCATCTTAAAATGATTTTTGGAAGCTGGGGGCAACGGGTAAAAAGGGGGGATTAATAAAGGAGGAAGAGAGGAAAAAAGGATAGAAAAAAAAAAAAGAAAATGGAGATATCTCTAATCGGCGCCACCAAAGCCGAGAGAGAGATCCTCCTTTAGTCTTGGGCGTCACCACCTATGCCCACCATCACTAAGCCCTTAACCGTCTTTAGCCCATGAGTTATCATCCTGCCTTTCGCTTGAATTTTGACCCATCCTGACCTCTCTATACAGCTTGCCTCCCTCCCATGGGTCAGCATTAAGAAAGGAGGGGGACGGGGGAGGGGGGAATTGGGAAGGGAGAGAAGGAGGGAGGGAGAAACAAGACACCCTTTTTGACTCCTCTTGAGCTACCCCCCCCCCCCCCCCCACACACACACATACACACACACACACACACAGTCACACACACACACACACACACACCACACACACACATACACACATTTTCTGTTTCAACTATATACTCGACTCGAGAGGGAGAAATATAAAAATGAAAATAAGTTTGAGATGCATGAATGAAATATAATAATGAATTTTATTATTGCTTATATCAGTGGTTCCCAACCTTTTTTCTGTCGTTTCCCCCTTCAACCAGTTCAACCATCCGGATTTCCCCCTTCATGTGAAATAAGTAGCCAAAACGCAAAATTGACTTGCTTAATAACATAAGTATATAGACACTATCTTCTACAGTATATCTATATATACGTGAAGAAAAGTCAATAGCCGTATTCTAAGACATTTTTTTCTCTGTCGACTAAATGCTAGTAATTTAGATGTCCCTCAGGATAAATTTCCCCCTTAGAATCCTGAAATTTCTCCCCAGGGGGAAATTTCCCCCAGGTTAGGAAATATTGGTTTATATCATCATTATTACTAGTCATTTTCTATTGATTTTGTGGTGTAAATCTTGAATCCTACATTAATAACTCTCTCTCTCTCTCTCTCTCTCTCTCTCTCTGATGACAATGTTCACTGTCCTCAGTTACTTTTCTGCGTGTTGCAAGATAACGAGGGACACGGTTGGGTATCTGAGGCTTGGGGTCGTGGGGTTAAGAGGAGGGCAGGCGAGCAGGAGGGGGAGAAGAAGAGCTCTGCTGGGCGGAAAGGGATGGAGAGAGGATGGTGTGTCATGGGTGGGGGTGGGCGAAAGCGTGGGTTGTGGGCAAGGGCGTAGCCAGAGGGGGGGCCAATGGGGCCATACCCCCCCCCAATTCAACACATCTACTTTAGGAGTGTATGGTATAATTTCATCAATTTTACTATATTGAATATCATGCAAAGAACCAATAAATGACCCCCCATAGGGCTCAATATGCCCCCAATTAAGTCATATCTTCTAAAAATTCTCTGGGGGGCTTAATTACAGCGCCTCCCAGACCCCCAGCTGATAAGGCTCGCTTCGCTCGCCACCCACCCCTCAACCATCATTGGGAGGTGGCCCCCCCCAATTATTTTTCCTGGCTACGCCCTTGGTTGTGGGCGTGTGTGAACTTCTTGCAAGCCTCCAAGAGTAGCACCCACTTATCTTATCTTCCTCCTCCTCTACCTAGTTCTCTCAATTCTCCTCCAATAAATAAACTCTTTTTAATCCATGTTATACCTCCATGGTTCTCTCTTTCTGTCTCTCTCTCTGCAATGTATTTTCCTCCGTCGCCCCACTACTCTCCCTTCCTCTCCCCCACCACCTCCCTTCCATCTCCTAGCTAATGTTACGCGCAAAAAAATACTGGCAACCTTGTCCCCCTCCCCCCCCTTCCTCGTCACCCTTGCCCTTGCAGTCTGAGTCCACCACAACGAGTAGCTACTTAAAAGAAAAAAATAATTTGGTACCCTTCCTTTCTGCATGCATGTGTGTCACTGTGTGTGTATGTGTGCAGAGTCGTGTTTTGCCTCGTCATTAGCATGGTTGCATCTAATTGTTTTGCTACTGTTACTGTTGTATTAGTTTTGTTGTTGTTGTTGTGGTGGTGGTGGTGGTGGTATGTATATAACTGTTGAAGCAGGTTGCAGAGTTTGACAAGTTTATTTCTCATTCCATTTTCATTCTTATCAATCACTACGTGATCTTAATTAATTCCTACTTCTCTAGCTTCTCTTTTCCTCTTATTCCCTCCCTCCACATGCTAAGTCTTGTGTCATCTACAGTTTCTCCCAGTCTATACTAGCTATGCTATGCTATGTGTCAGTATGTGATAATGTGGACTGTGAGTAGACTGTGGTTTCTCCAAGGAGTCTAGCTGAGCGGCCAGTCTGTGTAGTGTGTACTCTCCTTCCCTCCTGTCCATCACCTCCCTCCTCTCTCTTCTCTTATCCTCCCCTCTCCTGCCTCTCCCCCGCTGGCGCTGCCCACCCTTCAGCCTCGCAGCTCGCTCCGGAGCACGTGGGTCTGTTGACGCCACTCCTTTCTCCTCCTCTTCGGGGCCTGACCATCGTCTCAACCCTTTACATACCACCATAATCACCACCACCATCTCCACTGCAACCAATGTTTCCGATTACTTCTATCTGAAGAAATTGACGATTGATTCCTTCTCCTGATACTACTACTACTACTTGTCTACTACTACTACTACTACTACTACTACTACTACTATATATTTACTACTATTACTGTACATCACAATATATAATATGTAGTAGCCCATATTGCGTAAATAACTTTCATTTCTTCATTATTAATATTTGGGGTGTTTACTGACAGAAATAATTACGTATATAATTGTGTATTCAGTTTATGTATTTTTGTGATTTGGCTTTGTTATTTTTTTCTTTATCTTTTCTCCCTGTCTCCAGTCCCCGACACTAATGACATCAGGTGTTGCGAGAGAACCTGTTGCTCTATAATTAAGGTGGCCAGGTAAAAAACGGTGGTGGTTGGGTTTTCCTCTGGGCTTGTTTGTGACCGCCCGTCCGAGAGAGAGAGAGAGAGAGAGAGAGAGGAGAGAGAATCCACGCTGCTCTTAGTTTTATTTCCTTCTCTTTGTTCAACATTTTCCTTATCTTCGTTTTAGTAATTTGCTTTTATGATTTTTAATTTTTTTTTAATTCCTCCCTTTTCTCCCTTTCCTCAAACTTCATTCTCTATCCTACTATAAATTACTCGATTGGTCTTTGAGGGGGTAGTGAGGGGGTATCTTGTTTATGGTGAAGGTAAAGAGATGGGAAGGCAAGGAAAGAAGGAAAACAAGGACAGACAAACTGGCGACGGATCTGATTTAGGATCAGAAGTGAGGTGAAAATACAGGTATGCCAAATGTTGCCTTGTGGTAAATATCTATCACCAACTGTGCCACTGTTACTACGCTTTTCCTTCTTTCTTACTTTCCTACATGTTTCTTACGTTCTCTTTCTGCATAACTATCTGGTTATGTGCTCCCTTCCTCCCCTGTGTGTGTGTGTATGTGTGTGTTGTGTGTGTGTGTGTGTTGGCAAGCTCACCCCAACCTGACCCTCCCCTTTCCACACCATTAAACACGTGCTGTGAGCCTTGTGAAGATTCACCGCCCTCTGGTGACCTCACCTCGCTTGTTTCTTAGCAACTCTCTCTCTCTCTCTCTCTCTCTCTCAAAATTATAAATTAATGAAATAAGAAAAACGTGATGGCGTCTTTGAGAGAGAGGGGGGGTGAAGCATGATATATTCTCTCTCTCTCTCTCTCTCTCTCTCTCTCTCTCTCTTGTGATGAAACCTTACTAGTGGATTATCATTATTATTATTATCATCACCATCGTCGTCATCTATCATTAATCTTTATAACTGTGGCTCCGAGGTGAAGTGGTTACTGGTTAGCACTTTCCAAGGCCACAACCCAGAGAGATCCGTGAGGTGAGAGGCTGCGGGTTATGTTCTCCCGTTCGTTTAATTAATTAGCCCATTAGTCTCCTTTGATTAACGCTACAACAGTAAATAGGTACAGTACTGCACCGTGCACGCGATGTAAACCGACGAGTTGTGACCACGAAATCTCGACAGGATCTGCAGAGACTGCAGTCCTGCAGCTGCAGGGTAGGCTGTGTCAAAGCCTTCTCTATGTAAAAGCCTGAGTCTGGGAGAGCGGGATGGACGTGACGTCACGAGCTGAGTCTGCTCCGCGAGTCAGTAGGAGCCGAGCTTTCAGCATGTGAGGATGTACGGGCGGTATAAGATATACTGTTATCTTTGGAAATGTTTGTTCTATAATATTATCAAATAAAAAACCGTAAAACACACTAAAGAAATGCCATTATGAGACTCAAGAAATATGCATGAACTTAAACTCTTCGCCATTTAATATTTTACTCGCAAACATTTTACATGGTGAATACCAATAGAAGCGGAATTTAATTAGCTTTCCATTGTTATATTTTGTTTTCTGATAAATGAATTAGAACCATACATACATTAGCGTTAACTAAATAAATAACATCATCAAACGGGAAAAATTACCCGATTTCATGACCTTTTTTGTTAGTTAACGCTAATTTATGTATGGTTCTAATTCATTTATCAAAAAACGAAATATAGCAATGGAAAGTTAATTAAATTCCGCTTCTATTGATATTCTCCATGTAAAATGTTTTTGAGCAAAATATTAAATGGCGAAGAGTTAAAGTTCATACATATTTCTTGTGAGTCTCATAATGGCCTTTCTTTAGTCTGTTTTACGGTTTTTTATTTGATAATATTATAGAACAAACATTTCCGAAGATAACAATATATCTTTTATACTGATAAACATATATTAGGTACGAAATTACCCGATTTCATGATGTTATGTATTTAGTTAACGCTAATTTATGCATGCTGCTAATTCATTTATCAGAAAACAAAATATAGCAATGGAAAGCGAATTAAATTCCGCTTCTATTGATATTCTCCATGTAAAATGTTTTCGAGAAAAATATTAAATGGCGAAGAGTTTAAGTTCATGCATATTTCTTGAAAGTCTCATAATGGCATTTCTTTAATGTGTTTTACGGGTTTTTATTTGATAATATTATAGAACAAACATTTCCGAAGATAACAATACATCTTTTATACTGATAAACATATAATTAGGTAGGTAAACTTGTCATCTCGGTGGCCTCGTACAGACGCCGTCCGTGACGTCATAAATCTCAGGCGCAGGCCGGCCTTGGCTGTGTCGGGGGCGGCTGCCAGCCATGGTGTACGCCACGAAGGATTCTAGGAAACAGGCGAAAAGTAAAGAAAAATAAACACCAATATTATATTACTTATCTATCATAATTTTCACTATATATATTTTGTGGAAAAAACTGTTCTCAGCGAAATTCATCATGCCACAGGAAGTTTGTGATCAGGATTTTTTGTTCTTTTTCTGTTGGAAGAAAAGCGATTGCAGGCAACTTAAAAACTTCCAGGAGGCAGGCTGGCAGTCGCAGACCGCTGGAGAGGCGGAGGCGGAGCCTCGTAGGTCAGTTTGTGCTGTAGCTGGTTGGTGGTCGGATGGTCGTCAAGTGTCAACAGTGGTCGCTCACCTTCCGGCAGCCACTTGCCATTCGTTTTCAAGGTTAAGGTGGATGTGGCAAACAGAAGAAAAGAGAACGCTGCTTTGCTAGTTGTTCATTCTCCAGGCTTTGCTTCGCCGTTTGATATTGTTGACCATCGTTCTGCCACCATGAGTTACTTCCCTTATTACCAGGTGGGTGGAGCTGGCGATCGGGGCTAAACGTTTTTGTCTCTGAACTATGAGGTAATAGGAAGCCAAGTGAACGTGTGTCGCCCACAGGTTGCAAATTATACATTGTTATTTAACCCGCACAGAGAAGGGACACATGAAATAAACATTTTGCAAGTTCATATATCACTCAAATGAAGTCTGGTTGGTATTCACGAGTCTGAAAATTGGGAAGTTTGGGTTGGAATTTCGCTGTGTGTGTGTGTGTGTGTGTGTGTGTACTTTGGAATGACAGTACTGTAGATGTAAACCCATCTTGTTTGGTACCTGGAACTGTCGCCGATAGGAATTCTCGCAGACGTCGGCGGGTGTTCCATTTTTTTCACGTGGCGAGTGTTCTTATTTTCGGCGACAGTTCCAGTTATTTATCTTGATATTACAGTGGTAATTATGGAGGAGAGTTTCACGTTCGTTTTCAGAGACACCAACTACTTTTGGTAATTATGGAGGAGAGTTTCACGTTCGTTTTCAGAGACACCAACTACTTTTTCTTGGCCTACAATAAGTGCTTGTTCTAATGGTGCTAGTTTTATTTTGCGCAAACCGAAAAAAAAAAAAAAAAAAAAAAAATGAAACCTAACCTAACCTTATGTTTTAATGAAACCTAACCCAACCCAACCCAACCCAACCTAACCTAACCTAACCTTACAGGTTTTAAAGAAACTTAACCTAACCTTAACCACAAAATATACATTTAATTTTTTTTTTTTTTTTTGGTTTGCGCAAAATAAAACTAGCACCATTAGAACAAACACCTATTGTAGGCCAAGAAAAAGTAGTTGACCTCCTATTCTCGCTCGACTCGGCGAAATAGCGCAGAAAATCGCGGGAAATTCAAGTTTGTTTACATCTATAGTCGACACCACTGCCACGAGTGACGATGCTGGCTCTCTTAAGGCAACTCCTATATCCACTGTGGATAAGAGGATGCTCATTGACCTCATCAAGGAGTATATTGAGGGCATAGATGACAAAACTACCAAATTATATGCCGTGATTGCTACTCTTCCAGACAGTACTGTTATTAATCATTAAAGTTCGTTCATCACTGAACTAAACGTGCAACACTTATGTCACATGCTCCTAAGGCAGTTAATTGTGATATTTAACATTTAACCTTATTTACACCGGGTAATTTTGTA
>JACEEZ010008608.1:7500-102788 GCA_016584305.1 Chionoecetes opilio
CCCCGGTTACTGAAATAAAAAATAGCGATGCAGATCAAGAGAAAAAGAAGAGTATGGCGTACGTAAACACAACCCTTTCTCCTTCCTACAAAATATGTTATCTCCGAAAATAATGGGACGGAAACTCAAAGACAGAAAGTTGTTCATAATACAGTAAGGTAAATAGAGACCATATTTCCAATTGTGTGGAGTGTTATGATGCAATAGTAAAGTAATACCAAGCATAACAAACGAAAAACTGTCCCGTAAACAAAACTATGTCCCGAAAAACGAACACGTAAACAGAAACTTACGCTTTCTTTCCTCTTGCGATGATTTCACAAGGGGGATGTTGCGTATAAGCATTACTACATACACATACACACACACACACACACACACACAGACACACACACACACACACACACACAAACTTACTGCCTGAACACCACCGCTTCCAACATTTCATCTGGACAACAACAGTTTACCGAAATGTTTAAAAAAAATGCGTAATCTTATAAGGCTTAATTGGGCGACTAAGTGTTGTATGGAGACCAGTGGGACACACACACACACACACACACACACACACACACACACACACACACACACACACACACACACTTACCATAAAGGCCATGGGGCAAAACAGTCATCACCATCACCACCACCACTAATGTTGCCATGGTCGACACACACATGTTGCTGGGTTCCTCCTCTTCTCTCTATTTCTTTTCTCACTCACTTTTTCCTAATTCCTCTTTCTCTTCTTTTTCCTGTTGCCACTTCCTGTACTTGCTTCAGGTATCATAGTCAACGGAAATAAAGAGTTTTCATTCCTCCCTCCATGCTTATCAACTTCAATGTTTTGATTCCGAAAATAACCACTCAAAGTTTTGCTGCAGATTTTTACTCAATGTGTTTTCAGAGTAGAGATTACATCGTGTGTGTGTGTGTGTGTGTGTGTGTGTGTGTGTGTGTGTGTGTGTGCGAGCTTCACTGAACGCTTCAAGGCAACCACAAGCAAGGGCAGCAGGGAGGGAAGACCGCCACTGCAAGCTTTGGTACAATCCCTCCAAGTCACTCACTCTCTCTTCCGCCTTGCCTCGCCTTCTTCTCTCATCATCAACGCTGCTGCAACACACACGTCAACGGACTTAGCGAGGAGGGTCCCTTCGTCACAACTGTTCAAAGCTTTTGGTCGACACTTGAATCAATCTGGACTCAAAGGCTTATCGAGTCATTTCGCGAGTCACATTCAAAGTTTTCTTTATATCGTAAATATGAAATGCCGCCGTGCAACCCTTGCCAGCTGGCGGGTTGAGGCAGAGGGATTATTTTGGTGGAGAAGGTTGAGATCCGCGCGAGACCCATGCACCAAATCACGTGAGTGGCGATGCAGAGTAACTGGCGGCAACACGCAGGGTGAGAGCGTGCATTCTACTCGCTGGCTGGAGGCTGACTGAGGCGGCACCGGCACTGGGAGACGGCGAGTGCCAGGCAGTGCGGCGGCGGCGGCAGAGTGGTGAGTGAGGCGGGCAGGCACTGCACGGTCTGCAGTCTGCACCAAGCTGGCAGGACAGATTCTCCGCTCGTTCTCGGCACAACAGAGAGGTTACCGTTTTGAGGCCAGTGGCGGAACTGCGGGGGGGCCTGGTAGGGCACGTGTCCCCCCATCTTAGGTGGTGCCCCCGGGTGCCCCCCCATTTTTACACCCATAAACTTATTCATTTAAGAAAATGTTGCAATAGGAAACTCATTTGGTTTGGTTGGTTGGATATGAAGTGGACTTACTTATCACAAAAAGAAAGTTAAGAAATTAATTATTAACAAAATTATGAAGGAAAAAAAGAATATCAGGAAAAAAAGTTAATTACTTACTTTTCTTTCTATTTTCGGTTCCAATTTTGATATAGTGAGTAATAAACTTTTTTCCTGATTTGTTTTTCCTTCGTATTTTTTTTTTTAATTTTATACACCAGATTTTGATGCTATATGCAGTGGCGGAACTGCGGGGGGGCCAGGGGGGGAACGTACCCTCCCCCCATCTTAGGGTGTGCCGCCCCCGGGTGCCCCCCCATTTTTACACCCCTTGTTCTGCTGCTGGTTGAGGCTTCCAAATGGTAACACTACTGTTGTTATCATTGTTGTGCTTGTTGATGACGATGACCATGCCGATGAGGACGGCTTTGGATTTACACGTTTAATTACCTAAGTAGGCTCTATAACAGTGTTTCTTAACTGTTTCACCACCACGCCCCCTTGAATAGTGGGTCCTTGCCTCCATGCCCCATAGCACACCAGAAGCTACGCGCGCTACGCTACGGCCTACTACGTAAGTGTGCTACGCATCTTTGAATTGCTGCAGTGGTTATTCAGTTAGGTGCCGCAGACCAGAAACTGTACTACTTAGGGGACGCGCTATGTGACGAGGCCACACTGTTCAGATTGCCTGGGGAACGAGCCTTTCCACCAAACAGGGTTGTTGATTTTTTTATTTTTTTTAATAAAAAAATCGGATTTATTTGATTTAAATCGGATTTATTTGATTTAAATCGATATTTTTTATTTTTTATTTGATGTTCTACATGAAATCTAGCTACTACAGGATATTATTTAGCATATTTATAACTAAAAAGAGATAGCATAATTGAATAAAAAATGCATAAAACATGAAATACAGATGAATTTACATATTTTCTATTTCTGTGATGGACGTTTTCACATCAATAGGCCTATGTTTATAAGCGCGTTTTCGCGACGTTTGCCAGGCCGGTCTAGACCGGTCTAGGCTGGCCGAGGCTGCACTGATGCTCGCAAAAACACATCCAGACTGGCCCTGTCCCATTCGTGGTTCCTATTGGCTGGGGGATCGAGTGGGCAGACTTTACCGTCCTGCAAGCTTTACCTCCCCCTCTAAGACACGCCAAATAATTATTAATTTGACCTCCGGTAATAACCTGCTAGCTGGCATATGAAAGGTCATCATTCTGTCTGTGATGAGAGTCAGCTACACAAAATATTGCTTGATTTTGCTATATCATACTGTTCGGCCTAACTTTTCATAGTCATCCTTGCTAATTGACTTCCCAATCGGATTCAATTGGATTTTTGTTGTAGTAATAATTACTTCGGCGGTTAAACAAGAGAATTGTATTTTTTTTTTTATAATTAATCATAATGCATATTAAACTTTGGTTAATATCACTTTGGCTTTTTATAAACAAAAGTAACATGCACATTCAACTTTTGGTTATAGTAGTGTGGCTTTTTGTACAGTACAACAAAAATACATAATATATAATTGAGAAAAAAATATTTCTGCTGTGAAAACAGCCACATGGCAATTTGCTATCTCAAAGTGCCACAGTGGACTCCCCCGCACCACTCATTGTCTCTCGATCATTATGATATAATTATACTACAATGATAAAATTGGTGTTCATAAAGCTCATTTGCTTAATTTTCCTTCTTTCCCCTCTCGTTTTCAAATAATGATATGGTTATGATTTAAATCAGTGATTTAAAAAAAATATCATGATTTAAATCATGATTTAAATCATTGATTAAAATCAACTTTATTTAAATCAAACAACCCTGCCAGCAAATAACAATAATAACAACAATAATTATAATGATAACTATAATGATAATGATGATAATAATAATGATAATAATAACAATAATAATAGTAATAATAATAGCAAAAAATAATATCACATAAAAGTATACGGAGTTAGTGAAATGTGGCAAGGCGTCACCGCAGAGTTTTTTCACCCCCACTTTCTTCTCTACCGACTTTCTTCCTCACCCTCGCGAGCGAGCTTCATGTTAAAGCGAAGGCCGATCTTCAAGTTAAATACTTGACAGTTCTTTCTTTTCGCTCTTGACTCACGCCCCCCTAAGTGAAAGGTTAATTAAGAACCGCTGCTCTATGAAGTATATAAAATGGACAAAAGGCGCAAAACATGAACACAGGACAACGATATATTTGCCCAATATGTAGTATCTACCAAGAGTCCAAGACTGACAAATTATGCATCTTTCTTGCGTATAAATAAAGTAGAGGATCAATTGGCATGGCCCCCTATGGCTCCCTAATACATCCATAAGAGGGTATATGGAGAAAACACCCTTTCAACACATGCCAAGGCTGGAAGGAGCAAAAGTTGTAGTTGTACTCACCGGCGCCGCGAGTGTCCGTGTGAGTGTGGCGTCCCGCACCGACCATCACCACCAGTCCACCACCATCGCTCACCACCTGCTGCTTTCCTGTAACGAGAAGTGTTTTCTTTGAAATAAAACACACACACACACACACAATGCTAACATATAGAAGTTAACCAAAATGTAACTGAAGCCGAACGTTAATGTAACCTATTACATAACTACATGTGAGAATGAGGCAGGGGCCCCCTCAGTGATGGGGGACCCTGGTTAGATCGTTTTTTAGGTTTAATTTAGTTATAATTAAGTTATATTTAGGTCTGGTTTAGCTCAGGTTAGGTTTAGGATAGGTTTATGTTAGGTTTTGTAGAGTAGGTTAAATAAAGGCCTCTTCCATTTGCGACATTTCAAGAACCAGTTCACGGAACCCAAGAGTTCAGGCGTTCCATTTGCGCACGAAAACCTGGGTCCGACGCAAAGCGCGTAGTGACTCAGCAAAACCCTTGAACTTTCTCTACTCACATTGAGAGGTGGGTAGCTTGGGTAGAGTTTTCAGTTCATAACAAACAATGGTCGCCTTGGGCCCTATTTCTCTTATCGTGAAGGGTTTTCCGCATGCACGAGTCGGAGAGGATGTCAGACGGCATAAAAGAGGCATACATGGCTGGTGGGGGCCATGCGTTCCCGCGATCTTAAACTTGATATGATCCCTTCACATAGCAGCTAGCTGAGTTATATATCTCGTTATCTCTCTCTCTCTCTCTCTCTCTCTCTCTCTCGTTATCTCTCTCGTTATCTCTCTCTCGTTATCTCTCTCGTTATCTCTCGTTATCTCTCGCTACCTCTCTCTCTCTCTCTCTCTCTTGTTATCTCTCTCTCGCTATATCTCTCTTTCTCGTTATCTCTCTCTCTCGTTATCTCTCTCTCTCTCTCGTTATCTCTCTCTCTCTCTCCGTTATCTTCTCTCTTCGTTATCTCTCTCTCGTTATCTCTCCTCTCTCTTTCTTCCGTTCTCTTCTCTCGTTTCTCTCTCTCTCTCTCTCGTTCTTCTCTCTCCTCTCTTCTCTCTCTCTCTCTTCTCTATCTCTTCTCTCTCTCGTTATCTCTCTCTCTGTTATCTCTCTCTCTTCTCGATATCTCCCCTCCTTCTCTCTCTCTCTCGTTCTCTCGTTATCCTCTCTTCGTATCTCTCTCTCTCGTTCTCTCTCTCTCTCTCGTTCTTCTCTCTCTCGTCTCTCTCTCTCTCTCTCTCTCTCTCTCTCTCTCTTCTCTCTCTCTCTCTCTCTCTCTCTCTCTCTAAATTGCCTCGCCAGCTGAGTATGTTTGTAAACAAAAAACGGGGTTTTTGCGTTCCATTTGTGACACGCGAACCCAACCCTGAACCCAGAACCCAACCCTGAACTGAAAGAACTGGTTCATGCAGCTTGGGCACAAATGGAAGAGGCCTTAAGCGTCCGCGGAACGATTTACAAAGGGGGCCGATTTTAGCGCAACACCGCATCATGTATGATCCTGTATGAATGTGGTGCTGGCAGAGGTAGGAGAAATGGAACCCCTAGTTTTCTTTTCCCCTCTTGAATCATTTTATTATATTTTTCCAGACACCGCATTAAGATTTCCAAGAGGGTTGAAGGTTAGTGGAAGAAATATATGACGAAAGATAAGTTCTTCATGAGGTAGTAAGCGAGATATGGCAGGGACGATAAAACGAATCTTAACCCAGTAGGCCATAGATAGTAGCTACCGTCCATAACTCACATTCTTACTATTTTCGATATGAGGAGGATAAGGTATTGCAGAGACGTGAGGGGAGGGGGAGTATTCCAAGCAGATATAATGATTTGTGCCCAAAGTTACCTATGAAATTAGTGATCTTATAGACTACTAGTAAATGTAATAGTGCAGACTAAATATAGTTATCGGCACCTCACCGGGAACTTTTGGCTGTAAGAGTAAAATCAACTGTATCTTATCATTGTAAATAAAAATAAAAATAAAATAAAAAAATTGTTTACCTACCTAAAGGCCTCTTCCATTTGTGCCCAAGTTGCATGAACCAGTTCTTTCGGTTCAAGGTTGGGTTCTGGGTTCAGGGTTGGGTTCGCGTGTCACAAATGGAACGCAAAAACCCCGTTTTTTGTTTACAAACATACTCAGCTGACGAGGCAATTTAAGAGAGAGAGAGAGAGAGAGAGAGAGAGAGAGAGAGAGAGAGAGAGAGAGAGAGAGAGAGAGAGAGAGAGAGAGAGAGAGAGAGAGAGAGAGAGAGAGAGAGAGAGAGAGAGAGAGAGAGAGAGAGAGAGATAACGAGAGATAACGAGAGAAAGAGATAACGAGAGAAAGAGATAACGAGGAGAGAGAGAGGAGAGAGAGAGAGAGAGAGAGGAGAGAGAGAGAGAGAGAGTAGAGAGAGGAGAGAGAGAGAGAGAGAGAGAGAGAGATGAGAGAGAGAGATAACGAGAGAGAGATAAGAGAGAGAGATAACGAGAGAGAGATAACGAGAGAGAGATAACGAGAGATAACGAGAGATAACGAGAGATAACGAGAGGGAGAGAGATAGCGAGAGAGTACGAGAGATAACGAGAGATAACGAGAGAGAGATAACGAGAGATATAACTCAGCTAGCTGCTATGTGAAGGGATCATATCAAGTTTAAAATCGCGGGAACGCATGGCTTCCACCAGCCATGTATGCCTCTTTTATGCCGTCTGACCTCCTCTCCGACTCGTGCATGCGGAAAACCCTTCACGATAAGAGAAATAGGGCCCAAGGCGACCATTGTTTGTTATGAACTGAAAACTCTACCCAAGCTACCCACTCTCAATGTGAGTAGAGAAAGTTCACGGGTTTTGCTGAGTCACTACGCGCTTTGCCTCGGACCCAGGTTTTCGTGCGCAAATGGAACGCCTGAATTCTTGGGTTCCGTGAACTGGTTCTTGAAATGTCGCAAATGGAAGAGGCCTTAACATGCTGCTGGCGTGAAATCATGGGATGAAATTTAAAGTAATCGTCCAGACTCTTTTTTTTTTTTTTTTTTGCCTTATTATGTTGAATAAATAAAATGTATGAATAATTCAAAACACCTAATCCACCATAAATAATTTATTTCCAAGCCTTATTTCCGTAAAAACACGACTTTTGTAAAAGGCGCGCGAAAAAAAAATTCTTCCCTCCAACAGGGCTACGAATATTATTGATGACGTCACACCAGGAGCGGAGAATGTAAACAACAGTCGTCTGCCTGTGACACCTGTTGGCAAATGTGATGATGAGCGATTGTACTTCGGTGTCAGACAGTGAATCTGTCGCTGTGACAGATCTAGAGTACGATGCTCAATCTGAGACAGAAATAAATGACGCTGCTCGCGTAAATGAGGAAAACGAACCTCAGATTGTGATGGGCTACGCTACGCTATGGTGTGTGGCTACGGAATGTGTGGGTGGGTGGGGGGTGATGTAGACAGTGTGACATGGCAGGCAAGGGAGTGTTGTTGACTGGTTTGTGTTGCAGACTGCCATACAAGGCTACGCTATGGTGTGTGGCTACGGAATGTGGGGGTGGGTGGGGGGTGATGTAGACAGTGTGACACGACAGGCAAGGGAGCTAGTGTTGTTGACTGGTTTGTGTTGCAGACTACGCTATGGTGTGGCTACGGAATGTGTGGGTGGGTGGTGGCTACGGAATGTGTGGGTGGGTGGGGGGTGATGTGTCCGCCGCACAAATCTCTTCCACAGATTTAACGTCGTCGTATCAGTCGGAAACGTGTGCAAACTTCTCTGGAAAGCACAGTTGTCTTGCTGCACCCATAAAGGATGCATGCATGTGGCATATCGTAAAAAAAATCTATCAGAAACACCAAAAAGCTTCAAGTACTATATATTTATCTCTTGTGTTTACGTGCTTCTGGGTCAGCGCGGGGAGAGGAGGCTTTCTGCTGTGACGTCACCGAGCCGTGGCGCATCGTCTGCAAGCCTTGAGGAGCGTTTTGAGAGCTCTGGGAATTTGCACTTTTATTGCGGATTATTTAAAAACGGCTGACTGGATGCAAAAAGTGACAACATATTGTTGATATACTCGCTAATGGCTACAATTTTATTGCATTAAATCAGGAATGATGAAATGGTCTGGACGATTACTTTAAGATACCCGCGTGACAAGCCTTTACACACACACGCAGAGAGCAAAGCACACCCTCATACACACTGATACACTTACTGGCCATGCATGACATCCTGACTCATGGGGTACTCCTGGTTGCCTCACTGTGTCCTCACAAATACCGGGATAACACGACGAAGCCTCCACATGCTGGCGAATCTCCGGATCAGCTGAGCGTGAGAGCAGTGTTGCCAGAATAGAAGTGAATCCCCAAAGCCTTGAACCACGATTGATTGATTGCCTAAAAAGGTGAATATGCCAGACATCAGAGGTCATATAGCACTATGGCAAAGCACAAAATGGGGAGGGGTTATAGAGAAATAGCGAAACGGTGAGGGTAGGGGAAAGAACGGAATGTTACAGCAGGATGGTTAGATCAGATGCAGGATGTGGATTTGTTGGAGGAAGGTTAAATTTTTTAACCACGAAACAAAAGAAATCATCAATTTTTCATTTTGACAAATAATGTAACAAAATTAAGAAGATTGATTTAATGCTAAAAAGGGAAAATGTGCCAGACATCAGAGGTCATATGAAATTAAGAAGAAATAAAACAAACAAGAATTTCACCATTCAAAATAATGAAAGATGGGGAGATTGAAAAATTCATAAAAACTGAAATCAATGTATTTGTTACAAGGTTATGTAATGAGAACAAATTGCTGACTAGGTTTTATTTGTAGCTAAAATAACCACTTGGAACCTTACAAATGTTACTATTACACATCATTTAGGAACATACAGCATTAATTACCAAATAGTACTGCTTCACATCAAACAAAATGACCTGGCTAAATGTTTTTGTATAACACTACAGCAGCTTACTCTTCTTACACAAGCAACTTTATAATGCAATTATTCCTGATTGTTGAGTCCACTACCGTAGATAACAGTCAAGTTGCCACCTGCAGTCATGTCGCCAGCCGCCAAATATTACGAATTATAGCATCACTACTGATTTTCATGTGCCACTGAAGATGTTACACAGTAGTTTATATCATGACTGTATAATCTTCCGTTTCAGCATAGTTTTATGCTTTGTATCTGCAAATATAACTGTTGTGCATTTTGCTTCTAAAGTTTTTCTTTGCGCGACGACAGACAGTAAGTAGCTCATCACCTTTCGGGCGACAGGACACAAGACTTGCCAGATCTTTCAAACTTGAATAGAATTTGTTTTCACGTTGGCAGAGGAATTTTTATATATGCAAGCATCTTCCGCAGGTAATATATATATAGACTTGTTTTACTTTACCTCTAATTTCCCTGAATTTCCTAGAGTGGCGACTCAACTGTTGGGTTAAAATACTAGCTGGCGACTTTACTGTAGTAGGTATAACAACGTCGCCACTCGGTTTTATTTTTATAATTTGTTAATTTATAGGCATACTATGACACAGATGAAGACACAAAATGACACAGACTTTCCAGATAGCCCCTTCTAACTTTCCTGAAACCATGGATGTAGAAATGTAAGTATTAACGCCACCACACGTCTGTAAATAACAAAGAAACGTTGTCCTGGCGACTTTACTGTTATCTACGTAGTAAAACAGTTGAGCTGCTATTAATTTTCAACAAGTAAATATCAATACTGCAGTTCCTTATGCATAATGATCTGAGCTGCAATGGCCTTCCTTCTGCCAGTAGGCCTTCGTGAATACAGGTTATATACAAGTTTAAAGCTGAAAACAGTATAATAAAAAAGTATGAAGCTAATTCCTACAGTTGTCACACAGATATGATAAGACCCAAAAAATCATATATAGATTCAGCAGCTTATGAAATTCACTGTGAATCTGCATACAAAAATATCACGCCTAGGAAACTCTGAGCTGTATGTTTTATAAGACAAGGTGCTGACTGTCAATATTACAAATTCTAACACTGATGTATAGCCATTCTCTCTGTGATGAAGCTTCCTCTCCTCTTTTGCAGTAGTAATTATGTTTCAGCCATACTGTTATGACAAAAGACATAGGCACAGATTTGTCAATGAAAATTATAATTATAAGAATCAAGTATTCATTGTTGAGTATAATTATCTCTATCCGTAAATATACTTGTTTGGTCAGTTGTAACATGCTAATCCTGACCAACACAGCTTTGTTCCATCATCATCATCATGTCATACTTGGTACATGATCCAGGATGACATTCACACCTGTAATTATCTAAGCAGGCACACACATGGCCCAGTGGCGTGGACAGCTGCTAAACCTGAATGATCAAAACATTAAAGAAGCCTCCAACACTATCACTTCAGAATCCTGCAGAGTTAGGGTGTAATTAGGGTGCTCGTATTTCATTCCATAGCATGAGTTATAAGAGTTCGCAAGGAGGCCACCACTGAAACACATGAAGCAATTATAGGTGGAAAAACTGCCACTCATTGTATGATTAGAAACTGAATAATAAATAAAGCTGAAAGCCATCATGTTGCAACACAGTAGACAAGTGCATCTGCATCAATTCTTCAAAAGGAAGTAAGGGACAGCATGCTTTACGTGACATGTATGCGAAAAGTTCAGCAAATTCTAATAGGGTGATATTACACAATTGCCATCATGGTAGATGTAGAATAGTTTCATAATAATATATCTACTTACTGTTCATTACTCTGGATATATTTGATTAATTTCCTGACAAACAAATTATGATAATTGCTTACATAATATAAAACAATGTGAAGGATAACATTAGGCTGGTCCCAGCTTCAAGGTTGCAAAGACTTCCTATTTCATTTAAAATACATAAGTTGGCTGTAAATAAAGTCTAACGTAAAGTGTATTGAAGTGGTAAAATATCTATGCAGGATGCGTAGCAGCCTCTCAACGGAAATAACCAGTCTGACAATACTATTCATAAAGTCATTGTTATTCTACATCACACCAACACATAAGTCTGGCATGTAACACAATATATAAATTCAGTCATTAACACTAAACCATAACATCTCCACAAAAATATATCTTCATATTAAACAAATGTATCCCTTAATATACCAAGGAACAAATATCAATCATGCAGTAAAGCACACTACGGACACACACACACACACACACACAAACTTCACATATTACCACATGCAATTACATAGTATAGAATTTGATGAATGATTCAAAACTACAGTAGGTACTTCTTATGATTTAAATATATCATTCTTACATTTACGTAAAGAAATACATCCCTCTGGCACAGATGTACACAAGCAATCTACGTTATACCCAATTTTACCACCAAATGAAAATGACAAAACTGTAAGAAGCGCACACTAACTAGAAATTCATATAATTCAACATTAACCCCTTCACGCCCAGATCTTTCCTTTGCTATGTGAAATTGTCTGTTATTAGCCATAAAACTACGAAAAAGTAACTAAATAAACCAAATCAGCTAATGGACAAGGATATTAAACAAATCAAATCTATATAATATTACTTATGTTCATTAAAATCTTTGAATGGTGGTTATATTACAATGAAAATTACGTTCTGGGCCTCAAGGGGTTAAATACATCATCATCATTTCCCAATTCTATTTACACAATGCACCATTTAGCATCTATATTTCCTTAGACAGTAGTATTGTGAAGATGTGTTTGCAGGGAACTTATAAAATTCTACTATCACTTGCTTAATCTGGAACTAAAAAGCTACATCTCCTAATTCTGACTTTGCTCTCCCACACCCTGTTACATACTGAAAAAAGGCTGTCTCCCCTTTGGTGGATCTAGGAAATTACCTATCACCAACACATGTTAAGAATATAACTTGTGTGGCTTCTCAACATAACATAAGAACATAAGAAAATACGGAAGCTACAAGAGGCCGTTAGACCTACACGTGGTCGTGGTAGTTTCTGTAATTTCATAATGAATATCAGTTCAAATGTAATGATACTATGAGTTGAGTAATCCCTCAGTACGTATAACACAGACAACTAATGAGGCTATACAGTCTTGCTAGAGTAATGCAAGATGCCGAGGACTTAAAGCAGGGTTCTTCAAATTACAGGTCGCGACCCAATACTGGGTCGCTAGCTTTTGCTCAGTGGGTCGCCATGCCGTAAACAGATAATTATATAAATAAAATGTGAAATGCATTAATAAGAGAGAGAAAAAAAAAAGAGAGAGAAAGAGAGGTAATGCCGATGGAAGAAGGCAGGTAATTACACATAATCTTCACTTTCCAATCAATCAATACTATTTTTCTCTACTTACGTTGTTACAATTTGCACAGTACTTCTACATATTTTTAATACTTTTAATAGATAACACTTACATTGGCACACAGATGCAATTATTTTGAATCCATAGATGTAAATTTGTATATCTGTATGCACATTTATATGCATATGTATGTAGTAGTAAAAAATAATCACATCGGAGAGAGAAAGCGGCAACAGACGTACAACAGGGTCGTGAATGTAATGCATAAAATCAAACTGGGTCGCGATGAAAAAAGTTTGAAGAACACTGACTTGAAGCACACTGAGACAAACATACTTCCTGCTGAATGAACTCAGTTTTTTTCCTCTAAGGTATATCACTTTCAGGTTCCAATAGCCCACCGTAGACTGTTTACTAATATTAGAGTACAATTTTTTTTTGAAATTAATACATTCCCTGGCCGTGAAATTCAGAACATGAAGCCCATAAAATAGAAAAATAATGCAATTAGTTTTAAGATCCATTTCTCTTGCACATTCTTATGATAAGTATTTTGATTAATCTTATCAAGTAAATCTAATTCATCATGGATTTCCATCGCTGTAGGTGTGACTAGAACTGTAAATGCATGAAGCATAAGCACATAAAACGGATTACATGCCAAGGCTTGCAAACTCAAATGGAAATTATTTCACATATCTTAACTATAATTTACATAAGCATCATCTCATACATATTTTGCAGAAATTTTGAGAACTAATAGGTATGTGTCAGCACCTCTGATGAAAGCTGTTCGCATCGAGGGGCGCATAGGATGTGGCCCTCGGCGTATGCCCCCAATTGATGATGAATATGATAATAATAATGATAACAATTATTCATAAATAAGGGCTTCTCACAAACACATAGGGTGACACCTAGAATAGAGCAGTTCGCTCACAAAAACTGAAAACACTTAGCAATTGGCACATCCATAAGGGGCCCAACCCACCTGGAAATCTTAAAAAAATCTAAAGTAATTCATGCATAGAGAACATTTACCATAGTTTCCCAAATTGTTGCTTCATCCTAGGTGAGTCTCAACTTGAGTTATGTTGAATTTCAAGACACAATTTGAAACTTGTCACTGTCATCACACCCTTCCTTAATATTTCTTATTTGTTTAAACTTCATCACCACAAATACTTCATACATTATCTAGACAAAGACACAAGGAATGTAACTTGTCCTATTCCAGAAATCACTTCTCCAATAATGAAATGTTGTACTCACAATTATTCATATTAGATCTTGCTTCTACATGCAACCTTTGCTTCAACGCAAACTAAAGCCCCGCCCACACAATCGGGCACTGCTCGGCGGGCACGCACTAAATGCCCGTTGGCGGGCAAAATTGTCGGGCAAACCAGGGAAGTGCCCGTACCCGTCGCTGAGGGAAATCCCCGACAATGCCCGCCTACCTTTCCTTCCCAGACTGGATCAACGCTGCCAGGTCAACGCAGGTGACCTTGATGATGACCATGGAGGAAGTCTTTCTCATGTCCATCTTGCAGTTCACGTAAGATTGTGGCGTGATTTGTCAATACTTTTCTGTGACCCAACCACTCTTTGCACCATTCCCTTTTTTTAATTAGTTTCTTTCTGCATACAGCAGCAATTATTATTTTGCACAGCGCTATGCTCTTCGCTTTAATTGTCAAGCGATTATTCCTGTGACACATCATGGTGATTGCACTGCAGCCACCGCCGCCACCTACCAGCGACATGCGCCCGCCTATGACTGCCGCCAAGCAGCCCGCGTGTGCACAACACACGGGCTTAGCTCAGAAGTGGGCAGAGCCCGCCGGGCACTGTTCCATCGTGTGGACGGGCCTTAATAGGGGGGCGATTGGGCCCTGTAATCCATTAAAGCTGAATGTCCATTAAATTGAAGGGTTTGAGGTTACAGGTAATGGGTACAACAAAAAACTGAATGGTAGCATGCCATAAATTAAACTGACATGGTCTATAACACACAAACATCAACAGTCTGGCCTGTGCAGAACAAGACTTACATGCAAAACCACCTTAGATATTGTACTGCAGGACAAATTCTGTGAGGCTTTTCTTACCTTTATGGATATCAGACACAAAATCTTGAGCTTCCAGATTTTGTCCGTTAAATCCAAAATCTATTGTATCGGGGTCAGTTACATAGAAGGTCAAGTGTGTATGCATATATAGACACACAGTAGTCCCTTGTGAGAAGCAGACTTTTAAAAAAGCCATTTTTGAAAGACGTGGTGACATGAATTGACACCTCTGCATGGGATACACAGGTCTGCGCATAAAACACAGATCTGCGCGAGTTCGATTCTTTAAAATTGGCACGTGATGAAGTCATGTAAATCAAAACTTCATCCTCCACATCCGCCAGCTGCCTTGACAACATCTCAGTGCTGTACAGTTGACCCCATCACTGAATTACGTTTATGCATGAATATAATGTATGAGAAAGTAGTTTCTCCCACACAAAAAAAAATATAAAAAAAATAAGGTATTGAATACTACAAAATATTCTAGAGTAAGATACTCTATCAATGAGTCTGATCCAAAGAAGACTGATTCACCATGACAACTCACCCATGACACTCGGAGGAGCACACCCTAAGTGCATCACGCGGCAGCAAGCCAACACTGAGTGGCCAGCAGCTGTCCTATTTATAACTCTGCATACACAACTAACCCCTTCACACCTAGATCTTTCCTTTGCTATAAAAAATTGTATGTTCTCGAGCCATAAAATAACAAAAAGTAACTGAATATACAAAATTAGTTAGTCGACAAGTATACTAAACAGGTCATATCTATAAAATATTACTTATATTCACTAAAAATTGTCTTATGATACCCAAATTACAATGGAAATTACGTTCTGGGTCTCAAGGGGTTAAGCCTGGTGCACAGCTGCTCTGGTGGCCTGGAGCACTGCATGACACTCACCATCCTCCACCTCAGGCAGACAAAGGCAAAATGGCACATGGAGGGCACTCGCGGGAGTCTGTGTGGCGCTAAGCTTCACTCTCGGGATGCTCTTCGTCGCTGGGGGATGGGGGGCGGGGTGCCGGGGCCGGGGGGAGGCAGAGCGGCACCACGGGAGGGGAGTGAGTGGGTGAGTCCCCGGGCAAGTCACCGTCCAGGATGAGGAACTGGCCGTCGGAGCTCACGTTCGGTGGGTCGCTGATGTCCGGCAGCTGAGCAATGTTGTCCAGGAGGAGTCTCTGTGATAGGGAAGACACTGTATCAATTTGAGAGAAAAAAAATTATTATTAAAGGAAGCCTGGCCATGTTTGAGCGAAAAATCAGTCAAAACATGAAATTGAGTTAAACACACTGAAAAAATTAAGGTAGTTTTGGCAACATATTCCAAGTTTTCAGGGTGATACGCATTTCTTTGCCCTATAGAATCCAAAAACACCCATTTCTTTGCCCTATAGAATCCAAAAACACCCATTTCTTTGCCCTATAGAATCAAAAACACCAATTTCTTTGCCCTATAGAATCCAAAAACACCCATTTCTTTGCCCTATAGAATCCAAAAACACCCATTTCTTTGCCCTATAGAATCTAAAACACCAATTTCTTTGCCCTATAGAATCAAAAACACCAATTTCTTTGCCCTATAGAATCCAAAAACACCCATTTCTTTGCCCTATAGAATCCAAAAACACCCATTTCTTTGCCCTATAGAATCCAAAAACACCCATTTCTTTGCCCTATAGAATCAAAAACACCAATTTCTTTGCCCTATAGAATCCAAAAACACCCATTTCTTTGCCCTATAGAATCAAAAACACAAATTTTTTTGCCCTACAGAATCAAAAACACCAATTTCTTTGCCCTATAGAATCAAAAACACCCATTTCTTTGCCCTATAGAATCAAAAACACCAATTTCTTTGCCCTATAGAATCAAAAACACCAATTTCTTTGCCCTATAGAATCAAAAACACCCATTTCTTTGCCCTATAGAATCAAAAACACCAATTTCTTTGCCCTATAGAATCAAAAACACCAATTTCTTTGCCCTATAGAATCAAAAACACCCATTTCTTTGCCCTACAGAATCCAAAACATCCATTTCTTTGCCCTATAGAATCAAAAACACCCATTTCTTTGCCCTACAGAATCAAAAACACCCATTTCTTTGCCCTACAGAATCAAAAACACCAATTTCTTTGCCCTACAGAATCAAAAACACCAATTTCTTTGCCCTATAGAATCAAAAACACCAATTTCTTTGCCCTACAGAATCAAAAACACCCATTTCTTTGCCCTATAGAATCAAAAACACCCATTTCTTTGTCCTATAGAATCAAAAAAACACCCATTTCTTTGCCCTACAGAATCAAAAACACCCATTTCTTTGCCCTATAAAATCAAAAACACTCATTTCCTTGCCCTACAGAATCAAAAACACACATTTCTTTGCCCTACAAAATCAAAAACACCCATTTCTTTGCCCTACAGAATCAAAAACACCCATTTCTTTGCCCTACAAAATCAAAAACACCCATTTCTTTGCCCTACAGAATAAAAAACACCCATTTCTTTGCCCTGCAGAATAAAAAACACCCATTTCTTTGCCCTACAAATAAAAAACACCCATTTCTTTGCCCTATAGAATCAAAAACACCCATTTCTTTGCCCTATAGAATCAAAAACACCCATTTCTTTGCCCTATAGAATCAAAAACACCCATTTCTTTGCCCTACAAAATCAAAAACACCCATTTCTTTGCCCTACAGAATCAAAAACACCCATTTCTTTGCCCTACATAATCAAAAACACCCATTTCTTTGCCCTACAGAATCAAAAACACCAATTTCTTTGCCCTATAGAATCAAAAACACCAATTTCTTTGCCCTATAGAATCAAAAACACCCATTTCTTTGCCCTACAGAATCAAAAACACCCATTTCTTTGCCCTATAGAATCAAAAACACCCATTTCTTTGCCCTATAGAATCAAAAACACCCATTTCTTTGCCCTATAGAATCAAAAACACCCATTTCTTTGCCCTATAGAATCAAAAACACCAATTTCTTTGCCCTACAGAATAAAAAACACCCATTTCTTTGCCCTACAGAATCAAAAACACCCATTTCTTTGCCCTATAGAATCAAAAACACCCATTTCTTTGCCCTATAGAATCAAAAACACCCATTTCTTTGCCCTACAGAATCAAAAACACCCATTTCTTTGCCCTATAGAATCAAAAACACCCATTTCTTTGCCCTATAGAATCAAAAACACCCATTTCTTTGCCCTACAGAATCAAAAACACCCATTTCTTTGCCCTACAGAATCAAAAACACCCATTTCTTTGCCCTATAGAATCAAAAACACCCATTTCTTTGCCCTATAAATCAAAAACACCCATTTCTTTGCCCTATAGAATCAAAAACACCCATTTCTTTGCCCTATAGAATCAAAAACACCCATTTCTTTGCCCTACAGAATCAAAAACACCCATTTCTTTGCCCTACAGAATCAAAAACACCCATTTCTTTGCCCTACAGAATCAAAAACACCCATTTCTTTGCCCTATCGAATCAAAAACACCCATTTCTTTGCCCTACAGAATCAAAAACACCCACTTCTTTGCCCTACAGAATCAAAAACACCTATTCCTTTAACCCTACATAACACTAACTCCCTCTCTCCCCACAGTTGTTACGTTTAAAGGGTGTTTAAAGGGCGAAGGCATAGCATGTTTACATCCAGCACTTTAAGGAGATTATATTGATGTACTGATGTGAGGAGCAGCGTGACACCATATATTTTTCCGTACTTTCAACAATTTACTTCAAAGCAAAGGTAAGTCATTTCTAACATTTAAGCTCTATCATTAGACATGCAGACACCAAAGACACAAAGAGTTTAAAGTATTCTTACAGTTTCTTGTTTTCTCTTCTTCTCAATGGTTTTCTTCTCCACCAGCTGTTCATAGGCATTCTTGGCTGCCACTCCAAGGGCCGAGCAGACATCGGTCCCGCTCACATCAGCCTCATACACAAAGCAAGAATATTTGGTGATTTCCAGGCCACTGTTGTCACTCTGCCGCACAATGTACCCAACCAGCCTGAGGGAAACATGTCAGGGCACGTCAGTGAGTGCACAAAGCTGGAGGGCAAATCTAAGACATAAGAACATAAGAAAATAAGGAAGCTACAAGAGGCCATGAGACCTACACGAGGTAGTTCCTGTTACTTAACACTACCTATATCCACCTCTCTTCCCCATCCATGAATTTATCCAGACTCCTTTTAAAGACCCCAATACTCGTTTTAAAGACCCCAAACTCCTTTTAAAGACCCCAAACTCCTTTTAAAGACCCCAAACTCCTTTTAAAGACCCCAAACTCCTTTTAAAGACCCCAAACTCCTTTTAAAGACCCCAAACTCCTTTTAAAGACCCCAAACTCCTTTTAAAGATCCCAAACTCCTTTTAAAGACCCCAAACTCCTTTTAAAGACCCCAAACTCCTTTTAAAGACCCCAAACTCCTTTTAAAGACCCCAAACTCCTTTTAAAGACCCCAAACTCCTTTTAAAGATCCCAAACTCCTTTTAAAGACCCCAAACTCCTTTAAAGACCCCAATACTCGTTTTAAAGACACCAAACTCCTTTTAAAGATCCCAAACTCCTTTTAAAGACCCCAAACTCCTTTTAAAGATCCCAAACTCCTTTTAAAGACCCCAAACTCCTTTTAAAGACCCCAAACTCCTTTTAAAGACCCCAAACTCCTTTTAAAGACCCCAAACTCCTTTTAAAGACCCCCAAGACACCAGCCAGCCACTCTAAATGAAAACAATTGAATACAGTGATGCCTTACAATACATACTCTGAAACTAGTCTTCATTACAGTGATAAATGCTGGTACTGAAACTGATGGCATTACAACAAACTGTACCATTATTCTATTTACAAATCCTACACAAACAGCTCATACTGCACACTCCATATGCATTAACGCACGGTATCAAATGCAGCATGATAGATTTATACTAACATTCATTACCATTGACTTACCATTGAAATCAAAAAATCACTTCGGAAAGTTTGTGCACACACTGAAATATTTGATCAGCCATCTTCCATGACAAGTCAGCTATTTTGTGTGACAAGACATCTCCCTTTCTACTTAACCCCTTGAGACCCAGAACGTAATTTTCATTGTAATGTATCTACCATTAGACGATTTTTAGTGACTATAAGCAATATTTTATAGATATGACCTGTTTAGTATCCTTGACCACTAACTAATTTGGTATATTCCGTGACTTTTCGTGATTTTATGGCTCCACAACAGACAATTTTTTATAGCAAAGGAAAGATCTGGGCGTGAAGGGGTTAATCCAATCAGTGTGAACTCACTTGTGGTTTTCAGCGTGAGCAGCCCAGTAGGCAATGTCCCTTAGGCTGTGTTGGAGGCGGACAACATTGGAGGCGGGGTCGGCAAGCACCAGGTGGGTGTTGGTGATGCACAGCTTGAGCTCGGTAGTGGAGAAGAGGTTGTGGATTGCTCGTGCTGCCAGGATTCGCCGCATCACCTCACACACTACACTCTGCCCTGCAAACACCATCGCACTGGTAATGACTATAGTCTATTTTATTTATTATGGTCAAAATGCAGTAAGGAAGCCACATCCCCTGCCTCCCCTTCTATTCTATGGGGCAGCTGATTGGTGCATTCCTCGTATCATCACTACCAATCACAATATCTTCACTACTTAATTAATAGCGGCGTGGCCACTGGACAGAGCAATCTTCACTATAGAGGGATTTTTGATTTTGTCACCCTCTCTAGTGAAGATTGTTCTGTCCAGTGGTCACGCCGCTGTTAAGTAGTGAAGATATTGTGATTGGTAGTGATGATACGAGGAATGCACCGATCAGCTGCCCCGTAGAATAGAAGGAGGGGAGGCAGGAGGCGTGGCTTCCTTAGTGCATTTTGACCATAATAAAAATAATAGACTATACAATACAATCTTGGTGGCATGAATGTGTTCACAGCACACAATAAAAAACATTACTTTGCATGACATAATAAAACTTATTAAATATTCAGAAATTATATGAGGAAAAATATGATACAACTACTACTACATTTACTACATGAAATATTTTGAAACAATAGTATTTTTAGTTTCTGTTAGAATTACAAATCAACTACATAATGCAAGCAATGCTACAATAATCTACTGAATGAAGACATTATCTACTCAGGAATAAGCTTAGAGCAGGCAGGACTTACATCAATGCATTAACAAGCCTATAAGGTTAAGTAAGAACACTCTGTTATGGGTACAATTATTATGAGTTGCTGCTTTCACAAACTGTTTCAGGGCGAGGCTTTCCATAATGTGATGTAAGAATGGTAGTGAGGCGGCCAGACTGCTGCTTCACTTCAACTTTTTCTCCAGATTTTTGTTTTTGCCTAATAATCTTAACCCCTTGAGACCCAGTACGTAATTTCCATTGTAATTTGGGTGCCATTAGACGATTTTTAGTGAATATAAGCAATATTATATAGATATGATCTGTTTAGTATCCTTGTCGACTCACTAATTTGGTATATTAACTTACTTTTCTTAATTTTATGGCTCAACAACATACAATTCTTTATAGTAAAGGAAAGATCTGGGCGTGAAGGGGTTAATGA
This sequence comes from Chionoecetes opilio, assembly GCA_016584305.1. Taxonomy (NCBI): domain Eukaryota; kingdom Metazoa; phylum Arthropoda; class Malacostraca; order Decapoda; family Majidae; genus Chionoecetes; species Chionoecetes opilio. The sequence goes on from JACEEZ010008608.1 coordinate 28,681, forward strand.
GGCTGTTGAGTTATGATGACAACGATAATACTGATGATGATGACGACATTAAAGACGACTTACATTTTCCTGCATGATAAAGTGTGGATGAAAGTTGCTGAATTTTTTTTATCTTATATAAAATTATTTACCAAAGAGACTTGCATTTCAGTGTGCTAAAAAAAGAGTGAGAAAGGGGGGGTATGGGGGATGGGGGGAGAGGGGGAGCATGGGGGTGGAGGGAGAGGGGGGAGTATGAGGGGATGGGGGGAGAGGGGGGGTATGAGGGGATGGGAGGGTATTGTGAGGGGATAGAGGTCATGCATGTGTTGGTGATGGCTGATTGCTGCATGACAAACACACAAACATCAGGTAAACATTCCTTGCAATGGTTAACATGCTCTTGATGAAGAAAACAAAACTTGTAAGCAACATACAGCTTAGTTTGATGACTTACCATTTATGAAAGAAACAACTGAAAAAAAGATCTTTAAGTTTAATACCACTCAGTGACCTAACTGGGCAATGGGCATGGCATGAATAAATTATCAAAACACCACACACACTCAACGGGGTGCAGTCAGTTCGTACACAAGTTGTTTCGTACACCAGTAGATTCGTACACCAAAGTTATTTCGTAGTTTATATGAAACCATAGTCGTTTCGTACACTCAGCTCAGAGTTGAACTTGACTACTAGAGTTACGAATTGACACCAGGTATGTACAAATAAACTCAAAACCAGTGTGCGAAAAAACTAACAAAACCTGGTTACGAAACAACTTGTGTACGAAACTCCCTGTAACCCACTCAACACACACCTCTGTTAGTAAAACTTTTCACTCTCCATAAATTAACGAAAAGGTCTCGCAATACTGGAGCTTCCATTAACCTCGCAAGTTTCAGGATTATTAACCCCTTGTGACCCAGAACGTAATTTCCATTGTAATTTGGGTACCATTAGATGATTTTTAGTGAATATAAGCAATATTTTATAGATATGAGCTATTTAGTATCCTTGTAGACTAACTGATTTGGTATATTCAGTTACTTTTCGTAATTTTATAGCTGACAATTTTTTATAGCAAAGGAAAGATCTGGGCGTGAAGGGGTTAATGCCACATCATTTATATTTCAGAAGAGTCCAAACAAATGATAATTACCTGAATCTTATGAGCCATTTCTATCTCACCTGGTGCAGCAAAAGTGAAACAGCTACGTGTATTGCAACAAATTAATGTTGTGATTGAGAATGGTTACTGAAAAGTGGATGTGATGAATGTGGTATGAATGTGACGCAGGTTGACCCGTAAAGATGAAAATGTTTACTAAAAAGTGGATGTGAATTGGTATGAATGGTTGACTAGTAAAGACGACAAATGATAGCAATGAAATAACTTGTGTACAGTACTTATTTGGCTGAACAATGACGAAACATGGATCAAGTTTGTCCCACACCATGATACACTTGAAAAACATCATCATTGCGCAAAAATAATGATGATTCAAAAACCTTACAAGAGTTTTCTCACTTCAAGAGAATGTGTGCATGTGCAAACATTAGTACAGTCGAGCTGATACACTGTTTGTGCTATGCAGGTGCAAAAAGGCAAGGACTAGAACATGTGAGATCCTAAGTTTCTACTCAGTGTATGACATAAGCACAACTCAGTTCCACAAATGTTGGCTTTATAGGCACATATGTTTATCCCTGCATGTACATCTCATGCATGCACCTTTTCTGCTAATAATGTCCATGTTTTAAGATTATTACTATGAAGTGTCACGCCCATGCCACGTCATCTGCCACAGCTACCAGGGGGCAGCACCTAATAATGTCCATGTTTTAAGATATACATGTAGGGATAAACATATGTGCCTATAAAGCCAACACAGTGACAAGTAGGAATGAGATGAGCGGCACTGTGTGGTGATGCTCAAGTGGTGATGGCATGAAGCGTCACATCCCATGGTGGTGCCGGTGATAACTTTCTAAACACATCATCGCGGGTAAAGCAATGGCGTGCATGCTACAGGTTATTCCATCAGCCACGCTTGTTACTGCTGCTGTTACTGCTGCTGTGCTGCATGTCACAGTGTTATTACAGAAATACTTTGAATCAGCAAAAGGAAAAATAGCAAATACCATACACAAACACAATAATTTGCTCTATGATGGTAACAGGTTCTGAACTTTCCTAAGTAAAACCTTTGGGCCTATCCAAAGTAGTCTTTGGCCTATCACAACAGTATTTAAAAAAACAGATTTACTTGGGATTGATTCAAGAATTTGTGAATACAGTACTTGATATTGGTAAAATCCAATCCTGTGCAGGTAAGTCTGGGCACAACCACCCTGAAGCGTGGTGATCAACTCATTAAATGACACCCAACCCCCAGACCACATCACTATTTGAAAAACAATAACTTGAATTAATGCGGCTGGGGAGACACACACCCTCAAACCACTGGTGAGCAATGACACACCACAGCAGTGATCACTTATATAACCTGCAAACTGCTCTCTTACTCTACTACTTGACTGGATTGTGTGACACTGTAATTCATCATGTTGTTGTTAATACATCTTGTGTGCCGGAGGCTCGGGAGTGACTGCCACTACAGATCCCCGGCGGCTTCCCACACTCACCTCGGTCCACGTTGACGCCCATCGAGCCGAGGAAACGCACGCCAAAGAAGGTGCGCGACTCGTCCTCCTTCAGCACCACGTCCCTGCCCGCACACTCATCATTCTCGGCGCCACTGCAACAAAGGTGTCATAATTCCTATGCACTCAGTCGTCAGGTAGTTAGCGCGGAGTCATTGGGGAGCTTTAAGAGGCTGGATAAATTCATGGATCGGGATGAAAGGTGGATGTAGGTAGTGTTAAGTAACAGGAACTACCTCGTGTAGGTCTCACGGCCTCTTGTAGCTTCCTTAGTTTCTTACGTTCTTACGTTCTTACGTTCTTAATCTCAATTTTCAACTGTATCAAGATTATAATCGAAAATTATTATTTTCATGTATTTCACAATTTTATATTTATTGGCGTCAACCCTCTACCTATAGAATTTTACTGATAAATAAACTCCCTTGGGTCCCACAGAGATCAGATAATGGAGATTCTGCTGTTCTTTGCCAACATGAAAAAGTTGCCTTTCCTCTGTTCTTCAAGTCTGTGGTAATGCTAACCTGTTCAGGTCAAGGGTTTCCTCTGGAGAGGTGAGAAGGTCAAACATGATGGGGGCATCTGGGGGGATGGCCATCACTTCTGGGGGACTGGTGGTCACACCTGACGAGGCCGTGGCACCGGTGGCGGCGACAGAGCCCCCCATGGTAGGCGTGGGGGGCGTGGAACCAATAGCGGCAGAGGCAGCATGGAACTTGTCGGCCTGCAAGAAGACGGGACCTTGTATGTTATAGTCTATTTTTTTTATTACGGTCAAAATGTACTAAGGAAGCCACGCCCCCTGCCTCCCCGTCTATTCTACGGGGCAGCTGATTGGTGCATTCCTCGTATCATCACTACCAATCACAATATCTTCACTACTTAACAGCGGCGTGACCACTGGACAGCAATCTTCACTACAAAGGAAGACAAAATCAAAAGTCCCTATGTAGTGAAGATTGCTTTGTCCAGTGGTCACGCCGCTGTTAAGTAGTGAAGATATTGTGATTGGTAGTGATGGTACGAGGAATGCACCAATCAGCTGCCCCGTAGAATAGAAGGGCAGGCAGGGGGCGTGGCTTCCTTACTGCATTTTTACCATAATAAATAAAATAGACTATAGTAGTTTACCTTGTGTTTAGTAGTTTATGGAGTTATTTTTTGTTGGACTACAGTATGTTACTCAAATTTGTGGGAATGTTTCATTTTGAGACATTATGTGTTTTGTCTATCTGTCAATGATATTATTTGTAATTTATGTATAATGCTGAGGTCAATAAACATATATCTATCTATCTGTTACAAAATAGGAAACAATACATTGGATTTTTTTTCCATTGATTCATAAAGCTTCTTGTTTGTGGTGCATGAAAGATGGTATCAAAGAATAAATCAGACCAAAGAATCCAAATTGATGAGGAAATATTATTAACAATTGACTGATAATTTGCATTTGATCTTAGCATCTTTCTGATGAGTAGGTATGCTATTATACCCTCAAGTGACTGACTTTGCTACATGCTAAAGACCCGTTTAGTGACAGGACCTACAGAAGACATGGACAGACATAAATCTAAATATATACATTAACCCCTTGAGGCCCAGAACGTAATTTCCATTGTAATTTGGGTACCATTTGACAGTTTTTAGTGAATATGAGCAATATTGTATAGCTATGACCAGTTTAGTAGCTATTTCCACTAGCTAATTTGGCATATTAAGTTACCTTTTCGTAATTTTATGGCTAACAACAGACAATTTCATATAGCAAAGGAAAGATCTGGGCAAAAGGGGTTAATACATATACAATACGAGTACAATGTTATTCCTTCCGATTTGTGGACTTACAAAGAATTGTGACACACCCGACAGCAGGGAGGGGGGAACCACCTTCTCGTCCTTGACATAGCCGCCATCCTTGCCTAGGTTGTGAATGGTCAGCATCCACTCGTCGCGCTCCCGGTCATTGAGGGCTTGCAGGGTGACGTACCTGAATAATACTTGTTCCTATCATCACCATTCATCATCATTATCGTAATTACATCCTTCTTTGCCACAAACAGAACAGGATAGGAAAAATTTGTGTCTAGAGGAAATTATCAAGAGAAGGATAAGATAAGATACTTTGATCCTATCTAGACACTTTGCAATTACCAACGACAAGGTTATTGACTATACAAAGCGCCACCATGCCAGGACGAACCTGGTGGGCTTGAGGAGGAGAAGAGGAGAATGGACCTATGTACACCATTATCATTTGGCAAATCATTCCAAATTCCTGTCTGGGTTTACTGGCAGAGCTGGGCAGTATCTAAATACATTTGTATTTAAATACATTTGTATTTAAATACATTTGTATCTAAAATTAATTTGTATTTAAATACATTTGTATTTGAATACATTTGTATTTATATACATTTGTATTTAAAATTAATTTGTTTTTAAAATAAATTTGTATTTAAATACATTTGTATTTAAATACATTTGTATTTAAATACATTTGTATTTAAATACAAATGTATTTAAATACAGATGTATTTAAATACAAATGTATTTATTTAAATATGTATTTAAACACATTTGTGTATTTAGAACTGTATTTATAAATACATTGGTTTTCACGTATTTAAATACTTTAATGAATATTTAAATAGTGTATTTAAATACTGATAATATAAAAATGTAAATACTTTTTTATGTAAGTATACAAATAAAATATTTCTTGTAAGTATACGAACAAAATATTTCTTGTAAGAATACGAACAAAATATTTCTTGTAAGAATACGAACAAAATATTTCTTGTAAGAATACGAACAAAATATTTCTTGTAAGAATACGAACAAAATATTTTTTGTAAGAATACGAACAAAATATTTTTTGTAAGTATACGAACAAAATATTTTTTGTAAGTATATGAACAAAATTCTCTTCTAAAAGTTACACTATAGTCTATTCACTTAAGCTGGATTCCTGGCTGGGAACTGCTCGCTGCCTAGCCGAGTTTGTAAGGACGTCGCTGATTGGCTGATAGACTCGGGCTGGGTGGCGATGGTGGTGGTACTTGCCTCGCCGCAACCCAAAACCCTTGCGTTGCCTCAGAAAAATATTCATATTTCTTGGCTTTACTCATCTCTTACACAAGATAGGCCTATTTTGTTTGCAGCAGTGAATCAGGCAGTGATTGTTCAACAACAACACGTCATTCATAACTCAATAGGGTAAAAAATAAAGTCATGACTGACTATCACAAGAGTAGGCGGACTTTTAGGTTTTCAGTGCATTGAAATGTTGTACTCCTACCCGATATTACCAAGCTACCAGATGATATTTATGAAAGCTGAGCCTACCATCGTGTTCATAATACATTGCTGCATATCATGAGCATAAAAAAATTACACTAAGACTACAGTAATATAAAGATAATTGAAGGAAAGTAAAAGAGTGTATAAACATTCTTTCTTGCTTATTTTGCTTCAACTCGCTGTAACTCCATCAGTTTTGGTTGCATTCAATTTTCAAGCACTGTTTCAAAATCCTTATACTTTTCCGCTTCCTGTGGTATGTAGCACGTACCAATACCAATAAGGAAAAGAGTAGGTGGTCAAAATGGCTAAGAAAGTTAAACTGTTTCAAACTGGTGCCGTGACGGGTGGAGCCTCTGATAGCTCTCCCGAGAAGTCTCTACTGTACAATAGGGAGGGAGCAATGCTCACCCGTCACTGTGTCAGTTTGAAACAGTTTAACTTTCTTAGCCATTTTGACCACCTACTCTTTTCCTTATTGGTACGTGCTACATACCACAGGAAGCGGAAAAGTATATGGATTTTGAAACAGTGCTTGAAAATTGAATGCAACCAAAACTTATGGAGTTACAGCGAGTTGAAGCAAAATAAGCAAGAAAAAATGTTTATACACTCTTTTACTTTCCTTCAATTATCTTAAAATTACTGTAGTCTTAGAGTAATTTTTTTATGCTCATGATATGCAACAATGTATTATGAACACGATGGTAGGCTCAGCTTTCATAAATATCATCTGGTAGCTTGGTAATATCGGATAGGAGTACAACATTTCAATGCACTGAAAACCTAAAAGTCCGTCTACTCTTGTGATAGTTAGTCATGACTTTATTTTTTACCCTATTGAGTTATAAATGGCGTGTTGTTGTTGAAAAATCACTGCCTGATTCACTGCTGCAAACAAAATAGGCCTATCTTGTGTAAGAGTAAAGCCAAGAAATATGAATATTTTTCTGAGGCAACGCAAGGGTTTTGGGTTGCGGCAAGGCAAGTACCACCACCATCGCCACCCAGCCCGAGTCTATCAGCCAATCAGCGACATCCTTACAAACTCGGCTAGGCAGCGAGCAGCTCCCAAGAATCCAGCCTAAGTGAATAGACTATAGTAATTTTTAGTTACTAGTGTTTTAACACGAGTTTTTCTATAGTTACACGATTAACAAATTTGGTTGGTACATTCAGAAACTTTTCTTTATTTTATGGCAAACAACAGACAAATTTATATAGCAAAGGAAAGATCTGGGCGTGAAGGGGTTAATTGGGATGCTCCACAACTACACAACATCTTACTTTTTGCTGGTGGCCACTTGGAACACGTGGAGGCGGTCGTCGGCCTCGGTAGCGTGCACCACCGTGGACGAGTCAATCTCCAGCAGCAGCGAGCCCACCGCCTCCCCCTTGGCCACGCCCATCAGGTTCCCGCCCTCCACAAACACATACTGCCTCTCCCACGAGCTCATCACGCCCATGTACTTCCTGTGGTTGGAATGAGAACATAAGAACATAAGAAAATAAGGAAGCTACAAGAGGCCGTGAGACCTACACGTGGTAGTTCCTGTTACTTAACACTACCTACATCCACCTTTCATCCCCATCCATGAAATTATCTAGCCTCCCTTTAAAGCTCCCCAATGATTCCCCACTAACTACCTGACAATTAAGTATATTCCAATCATTTACTATCCTATTTGTGAACCAGTTTTTCCCTATTTCCTTTTTTAAATCTACGCTTTACCAGTTATTTTTCTTCTATTCATATTTCTGCTTCTATTTTCTTATATTTCTATTTTCCAGCATCAACATTTCATACTCATTTCTAAGCTTTCCTATATTAGTGAATAAAACAAAGGAAACATCCTAACATATCTTACTTGTGTACATTGAGGTAGCTTATTACAACCCTTATTGAAACACACACACACACATAAGAACATAAGAACATAAGAAAATAAGGAAGCTACAAGAGGCCGCGAGGCCTACACGTGGTAGTTCCTGTCACCTAACACTACCTACATCCACCTTTCATCCCCATCCATGAACCTATCCAGCTCCCCTTTAAAGCTCCCCAATGACTCAGCACTAACTACCTGTCTACTGAGACCATTCCATTCATTCACCACCCTATTTGTGAACCAGTTTTTCCCTATTTCCTTTCTAAATCTACGCTTTTCCAGCTTGAATCCGTTACTTCTTGTTCTACCCTGGTTAAAAGCCGTAAGAACTTTTCCTACCTCTCCTTTATTAAATCCCTTTATCCACTTAAAAACTTCTATCAGATCGCCCCTTACTCTGCGTCTCTCGAGTGAAGTGTAATTTTAATAACTTCAATCTCCTCTCATAACTAAAGTTACGCATCCCTTGTATCATTTTGGTCATCCTTCTCTGCACTTTTTCTAACAACACTATATCCATCCTGTAATATGGAGACCAAAACTGAACTGCATAGTCTAGGTGAGGCCTGACTAGAGCCAGATAAAGCTTTAGAATAACTTCCGCACTTCTACTTTTAACACTTCTGGTAATGAATCCTAATACTCTATTAGCTCTATTTCTGGCCTCAATACATTGTTTCCTAGGTCGGAGGTCTAGACGTGTATGTATGTGTGTGACATACACAAACACACACACACACACACATACAGAAGCCACTCTTATCTTACTTCTGTACATTGAGGTAGCCACTCTTGGTCGTAAGAGTGGTGTCCGGGGGCAGGGCGGCAATGTCCGGGGGCGGCTGCGCGTAGTACATCAACTGGGACTGCGTGATGATGGAGTCAATGAGCTCAAGGGTGTCGTTCCTCTCCTTCAATTGCTCCTCGTGGACGCTGCAGGACGATGCGGAAACAACAATTTTAGTTAATATTTCTCTCTTATATGCAAAGCCAAGACTACCTAATAGAAACATAAGAACATAAGACCCACTCACTCACTCACTCACTTACTCTCTCTCTCTCTCTCATAAGAACATAAGACCACTCACCACTCACTCGCTTACTTCTCCTCATAAGAACTAAGACCCACTCACTCACTCACTCACTTACTCTCTCTCTCATAAGAACATAAGACCCACTCACTCACTCACTCACTTACTCTCTCTCTCATAAGAACATAAGACCCACTCACTCACTCACTCACTTACTCTCTCTCTCATAAGAACATAAGACCCACTCACTCACTCACTCACTTACTCTCTCTCTCTCTCTCTCATAAGAACATAACACCCACTCACTCACTTACTCTCTCTCTCTCTCTCTCATAAGAACATAACACCCACTCACTCACTCACTCACTTACTCTCTCTCTCTCTCTCATAAGAACATAAGACCCACTCACTCACTCACTTACTCTCTCTCTCTCTCATAAGAACATAAGACCCACTCACTCACTTACTCTCTCTCTCTCTCATAAGAACATAAGACCCACTCACTCACTCATTACTTTCTCTCTCATAAGAACATAGACACTCCTCTCTCTCTCTCTCTCTCTCTCTCTCTCTCTCTCTCTCTCTCTCTCATAAGAACATAAGACCCACTCACTCACTCACTCACTCACTTACTCTCTCTCTCTCTCATAAGAACATAAGACCCACTCACTCACTCACTCACTTACTCTCTCTCTCTCTCATAAGAACAAAGACCCACTCACTCACTCACTCACTCACTCTCTCTCTCTCTCATAAGAACATAAGACCCACTCACTCACTCACTCACTTACTCACTCTCTCTCTCATAAGAACATAAGACCCACTCACTCACTCACTCACTTACTCACTCTCTCTCTCATAAGAACATAAGACCCACTCACTCACTCACTCACTCTCTCTCTCTCTCATAAGAACATAAGACCCACTCACTCACTTACTCACTCTCTCTCTCATAAGAACATAAGACCCACTCACTCACTTACTCACTTACTCACTCTCTCTCTCATAAGAACATAAGACCCACTCACTCACTTACTCACTCTCTCTCTCATAAGAACATAAGACCCACTCACTCATTTACTTACTCTCTCTCTCTCTCTCTCTCTCTCTCCCTCTCTCTCTCTCTCATAAGAACATAAGACCCACTCACTCACTCACTTACTCTCTCTCTCTCATAAGAACATAAGACCCACTCACTCACTCACTTACTCTCTCTCTCTCTCATAAGAACATAAGAACATAAGGAAGCTACAAGAGGCCGCGAGACCTACACGTGGTAGTTCCTGTCATTTTCCTAACTCTTTGCTTGAATTGAGGTATAAACACAGACAATCAAAGACACAAAACACTAGTTATCAATGAATTCCCCTTAACCCTTGAAACCCAGAACGTAATTTTCATTGTAATTTGGGTACCATTACATGATTTGTAGTGAATATGAGCAATATGTTATAGATATGACCTGTTTAGTATCATTGTCCACTAGCTGATTTGGTATATTAAGTTACTTTTGGTAATTTTATGGCTAACAACAGACTATTTTGTATATAGCAAAGGAAAGATCTGGGCGTGAAAGGGTTAATATCCAGAGGTGGGCGCGATACTTTTTTTTGGTAGTGCAATAACGATATTGCGATATTTTTTTCCTGCTGATTCGATACGCAATACTCCGCTACTTTTTCAAATTTTCTTAAAACGATACGCGATGCTGCGATACTCCGCTACCGATATTTTTTTCTTAAAGCGATAGTATCGCAGCGATACTGAGATACCAAAAATTTAGCTTTGCGATACTTTGCTACCTAAGAAAACACTGTATTAGCCAAAAAAAAGATCTATTTCACTTAAACTACAGTTTAGGCACATTAAAACATTGTAATATATTTTTTTTTAAACTGACAAATTTTTTTTAAAGAAAAACTTTTGTTTAAGGTCGTCTTTTAAAGTATCGCGGGAAATTTAAGCGATACTTGAGTTGCGATACTTATACTCCGCTACTTTGCTATGCTTTGCGATACTTTTTTGGCGGTGCGATAGTATCGCAGTATCGCACTAAGTATCGCTCTCGCCCACCTCTGTTAATATCTCTCTCTGCAAAACCAAGACTACCTAATAAGAAAATAAGAAAATCAGGAAGCTACAAGAGGCCGCGAGACCTACACGTGGTAGTTCCTGTCATTCCTAATTGTTTGCTTGAATTGAGGTATAAACACAGATAATCAAGGATTATCAAGTCACTTTAGTCGCTATAATTTCTACCCATTACCATTATAATTATATATTTATACATTCCTACTCTCCCCCTATGGTGAGCGAACAATACCTCCCTCACAAGGGGGGGAACTAAACTACCACTCTACTAATAATTAAGAGGGTGGTTGGTGGATAATTTCTACAAGTGACTTGATAAAATGGAAAGACTATAGTTATCAATGAATTCCCCTTAATATTTGTGCCACACACACACTTCTTGATACAGTCTTCTCTGATGTTGTTAACACCTTCACGCCCAGACCTTTACTTGGCTATATAAAATTGTCTGTTGTTAGCCATAAAATTACGAAAATGTAATTAATATACCAAAGTAGTTAGTGGACAAGGATACTAAACAGAGCATATCCATAAAACACCGCTTATATTCACTAAAAATTGTCTAATGGTACACAAATTACAATGGAAATTACATTCTGGGCTTCAAGAGGCTAATGGAGATGGCTCAACGCTGCACAAAAGATTCCCATTGTAATGAATATAAATACAATAAGAGCCACTAAGCCAAGTGGTATATACCTCTTGGCCTAGTTGGTTAAGGCGCCCGTGTTTGGTGGTAATCTAGGTGTATTGGCGAGGGTTCGAACCGTCGCCAATACACCTAGATTACCACCAAACACGGGCGCCTTGACCCCTTCAGACCCAGAAGGTAATTTCCATTGCAATTTGGCAGTGTACCATTAGACAATTTTTAGTGAGTATATAAGCAATATTTATAGATATGACCTGTTTAGTATCCTTGTCCACTAACTAATCAGGTATATTCAGTTAGTTTTTGTAATTTTATGGCTACCAACAGATGATTTTATATAGCAAAGGAAAGATCTGGGCTTCAAGAGGTTAATGGAGATGGCTCAACACTGCACAAAAGATTCCCATGTAATACTAGCCATAAAACATTGCTTATATTCACTAAAAATTGTCTAATGGTACACAAATTACAATAGAAATTACGTTCTGGGCTTGAAGAGGTTAATGAGAGATGGCTCAACGCTGGACAAAAGTAATGCAATACTAGCCGTGCAACACACCTCTCTGTCTGGCACATTCCCCTTTTTTTTGGCATTAAATCAATCAACCCACCTCTTTGCCGACACAGACACATTGGAGAGGAAGTCCTCCAGGGTGGGGACGACCAGGGTGTCGTGGCCCATGTTGTAGTGCGCCCTCGTGGCCACCAGGAGACCCAGTACAGGCTCCAGCAGCGCTATCTTGTGGGAGTATTGCAGCAGGTTCATCTTGGCATAATAGTGCAGGGCCATCTGAGGAGACAGCCACATTGACATAAGAACATAAGAAAAGAACGATCAGGTGGTCAATGCAGATGTCTATTGGAGTCTTTAAAAGGAGTCTGGATAAATTCATGGATTGGGAAGAGAGGTGGATGTTGGTAGAGTTAAGTAACAGGAACTACCACGTGTAGGTCTCTTGGTCTCTTGTAGCTTCCTTATTTTCTTATGTTCTTAAGGAAGCTACAAGAGGCCGTGAGACCTACACGTGGTAGTTCCTGTTACTAAATACGTACTACCTATTCCACCTTTCATCCCCATCCATGAAATGATCTAGCCTTCTTTTTAAGCTCCCTATTGACTCCACACTATCTGACGACTGAGTCTATTACAATCATTTACCACCCTATTTGTGAACCAGTTTTTTCCTATTTATTTTTTTATTCTATGCTTTTCCAGCTTGAATCCGTTACTTTTTGTTCTACCCTGGTTAATAGCCGTAAGAATTTTTCCTACCTCTCCTTTATTAAATCCCTTCATCCACTTAAAAAATTCTATCAGATCGCCCCTTACTCTGCATATCTCGAGTGAGTGTAAATTTAATTCACCTGATGGAACTTCTTGCGGGTGACGTAGACATCCTCGTTGGCCTCTCGGCGCTCCACCTCCGGGTCTTTCCGGCGGCAGCGGCTGTAGCGGGTGATGGCCTTCTCCATGTCCAGGCCAGCGGTCTGCGAATTTACACATACAGTCAACCTTCGATTTAATGGATTTCGGATTCAACAGACTCCATTATTGTCGCCTCCGTGGTGCAGTGGCTAGTGTGCCTGGCTACGAATCTGCGGGCCCTGGTTCGAGTCCAGGCCAGGGCAAGTCAGTGACCAGCCTACCCAGCTGTTCTTCCTTTCTTTCGGGGTTGATAAATGGGTACCTGGGGTAACCTGGGGAAGGTAACTGTGGTAACCCGCAGTGGCGGCTCGTGGCATAGGGCTGCAGAGCTGCAGCACCCCCAGATGTACTCACTGCCAGGTGTATGATTCCTTTAGAGACACAGCAGAATTGATACACTACTAACAAATACATCATAATAAAAAGTCTATATATGTTATTTAATTATTTTCAATGAAAAGACTGAAATCAAGCGGTACCGCCTTTATTTTCAAGTACAGGAGAACCTCATTTAACCGGCATTCAAAACAACGGCAGCCTCAAAACAACGGCACTAATCGACCCAGGCTTTTTTTTTTTTTTTTTTCAGATATACTCTGGAACTCTCTTCCTGTTTCTATTTTTCCACTTTCCTATGACTTACATCTTTTCAAAAGAAGAGTAACAAGACACCTCCCGAACTAAATTGGCTCACCCCTCTTTTTTATTTTATTCTCTTACTGTCTACTTTATAGGGACTGGCAACTAAGCGGGCTTTGTGTTACCCATTTTTGTTGTGCCCTTGGCCGGTTCCTTGTGATGAAAAAAAAGAAAAAAAAAAGAAGAAAAAAAAAAAAAAAAAAAAAGGGATTTTGGGCGATTCCATAAGAGTAACTCTCAAAACAACGGCAAAATGAGTTATCCGGCATGCGCTCCCCCCCCCGAGGGTGCCGGATAAACGAGGTTCTCCTGTAATACTGTAATTCTACCTTCACCACCTCAGCCATCCCCTCTACTACCAACACTACCACCCCCACCATCCCTTCTACCACCACCACTACTACCATGCCCTGAAATCCGTGAACATCAACTACAACTCATACCTGAGTTAGGTAAAATTTGTGTATCCCACTGTTGTGTAAAGCTTGCAGTCCCTCCATTTTATTTTATCACGAGCCGCCACTGGTAACCCGGGTGTCACATGAGCCCTGTGTCCCAGGGTAACGGGTCCTCACCCACCACAGGCTCTAAGGGCTAATGCCACAGAGATGAGCACCGAATGCCACGCGCAGCTTAGCGTATGCTCCCATCTTTACCATTAGCGATGTAGTAGTTCATTAAGAGATAAGAAAAAAAATTGAAAGAACACTAAAACAGAGACTCTTTATGAATCACAGGAGCTTTGAAGACAAGACAAACTTTCTCTCTCATTCTGAATCTCGCCTGTTGGCTGAGTAGGTAACTGTCACACTGAAAGACTTACTGGTTGAGTAGGTAACTGTCACACTGAAAGACTTACTGGTTGAGTAGGTAACTGTCACACTGAAAGACTTACTGGCCGAGTAAGTAACTGTCACACTGAAAGACTTACTGGCTGAGTAAGTAACTGTCACACTGAAATACTTACTGGCTGAGTAAGTAACTGTCACACGGAAAGACTTACTGGCTGAGTAGGTAACTGTCACATGGAAAGACTTACTGGCTGAGTAAGTAACTGTCACACTGAAAGACTTACTGGCCGAGTAAGTAACTGTCACACTGAAAGACTTACTGGCTGAGTAGGTAACTGTCACATGGAAAGACTTACTGGCTGAGTAAGTAACTGTCACACTGAAAGACTTACTGGCTGAGTAGGTAACTGTCACACGGAAAGACTTACTGGCCGAGTAAGTAACTGTCACACGGAAAGACTTACTGGCTGAGTAAGTAACTGTCACACTGAAATACTTACTGGCTGAGTAAGTAACTGTCACACGGAAAGACTTACTGGCTGAGTAAGTAACTGTCACACGGAAAGACTTACTGGCTGAGTAAGTAACTGTCACACGGAAAGACTTACTGGCTGAGTAAGTAACTGTCACACGGAAAGACTTACTGGCCGAGTAAGTAACTGTCACACTGAAAGACTTACTGGCTGAGTAAGTAACTGTCACACTGAAAGACTTACTGGCTGAGTAGGTAACTGTCACACGGAAAGACTTACTGGCTGAGTAAGTAACTGTCACACTGAAAGACTTACTGGCTGAGTAGGTAACTGTCACACGGAAAGACTTACTGGCTGAGTAGGTAACTGTCACACTGAAAGGCCCGTACCGAGAGTCATGATGAAGGTTGAGCGACGACCTTCGTCGACTGAGGAAGGTTACCATAAAAGGGATATTTTTCGGAACGAAGAGCAACGACGACGGTCGAAGGTTGGCACGAAGACACGGGTACCCCCGTGTCTTCGTGCCAACCTTCGACCGTCGTCGTTGCTCTTTGTTCCGAAAAATAGCTATCCCTTTTATGGTAACCTTCCTCAGTCGACGAAGGTCGTCGCTCAACCTTCATCATGACTCTCGGTACGGGCCAAAGACTTACTTGATGCAGAGATGCCATAGTGTCCATTTCGTGCAACTCTGTGTCTATAAACCTTGACAAGGGATACACAGACCCATCGGCTATCTGTGTGGCGACAATGTGCTCCCACGAACTCATCTGAAAAGGACAATCCATCAAGATTAATATCCTTCAATGGCTAGAGGTAAGACAATGTAACTTCTGTGATACATTATTTTCTTATTACGCGCACACACACACACACACACAAGCCTCACCTCTGAAATTTGGGAAGCAAATTTGTCCAGTGTTGAGGACACAACGTCTTCCTTATCATTGTCCACAGAGAATTTCTGCAAAGACCACAGGGATAAGGAGGGCGAGGCAAGGGCTGCAGCGTCCCATCAATCATGAACACACACATACCTGAACACTTGCAAAATATATCGCAAAATAGCAGGGTTGTTTGATTTAAATAAAGTTGATTTTAATCACTGATTTAAATCATGATTTAAATCAAATTATTATTTTTTTAATCACTGATTTAAATCATAACCTTATCATTATTTGAAACGAGAGGGGAAAGAAGGAAAATTAAGCAAATGGGCTTTATGAACACCAATTTTATCATTGTAGTATAATTATATCATAATGAGACTAAATGAGTGGTGCGGGGAATCCACTGTGGCACTTTTAGATAGCAAATTGCCATGTGGCAACGTCTATCACAGAAATAGAAAATATGCATCTGTAGTTCATGTTATATGCATTTTTTATTCACTTTTTCTATCTCTTTTAAGTTATAAATATTATAAACAATATCCCTGTAGTAGTTAGATTTCATGTAGAACATAAAATTAATTTTAAAAAAATTCGATTTAAATCAAATAAATGATTGAAATCAAATAAATCGATTTTTTTTCTTTTAAATAAAAAAAAATCAACAACTCTGCAAAACATATATATCAAAGTCCCAGGACAATGCTTTCACTCTGCACTTACTATATTCTTGTAGGCCTTGAGGTGCTTTGCCATGTCCTGGTAGGCTGAGGTCAGCTGGTTATGGGCGGCCACCAGCTTGGAGGACAGCTGGTGCAGGGTGGTCACATAGTCCCTCAAGGATTGGGAGTCGGCAGCAAATATGCCAACCAGGGTGCGAATCTGAAAGGCCGGAATGACTAGGGTTGGGGGCCGAAACAACCAGGGCCGGAAAAACTTTGGACCGGATTGACTCGAAACCTAGCCTTGCCCCCCCCCCCCCTTCCATGGGTGCGCCCCTGCAACACACACACACACAACACACACACACACACATACAAGACACACACACACACACATACAAGACACACACACCACACACATACACACCACACACACATACAAGACACAACACACACACACACATACAAGCCACACACACACACATATGACACACACACACACATACAAGACACACACACACACACACACCATTATCCTTACCTCCGGGCAGTCTTCAAGGGCGCTCTCTAAGGGTAGCTTGTCAAAGGGCGTGTAGGCGGCCATGGTTCATCAAGCTTACTGACGCCCTTGCTAAGTTGCTAACACACACACACACGAAGACTTCACTAATGACTCACTAATGTCACTTATCAAACGGCAAACAGGGCAACAGACAGACAAATAAGGAAGAACCGAGACACACACACACACACAATCACAACACGTCGTATCTTGTCTGTCTTTCCAGTTAAATTCTTGCGTGTTTTATGAGTTGTTATCCTAGATGTGTTTCCCTGGGCATAGGGTGGCTGGCAGGGGCTGAGGGTGTGGCAGGGGGGCAGGGGAAGGTACAGCAGGCAGAGGCGACGTCAGGCAGACACTCTGACACCCACCATCAGCTGACAGAGAGAGACAACCGAAATCCCAAGAATGCTCCCCAAAATATCCCAAGAAAGACAAAAATATCCCAAGGTCTGTAAAAAAAAGCATTATAACTGAATCCTAAATACGGTACACATGCTTACTTTGAGATCAACTACTGGAGAAATACTTGAATAATCCCCCAACAAATCCCCATGATAGACAAAAAATATCCCAAGGCTCTTGCCCAAATCCCAAGATATTGGAAAAAATCCCAAGGACTGACACAGACAGACACACACACACAGTCAGCAGCCACTCCTGTCTATATAATGATGGATAAACAGTTATACAAATCCTCCCATTATCCATGAAGGTGATATATATTAAATACTACAAGCTAATACACCAATGATCAAACAGTGAAAAGTTAATATCGGATAATTCATAAATCGCTGCCCTGCTGTAAAAAGGGAGAAGAAAAGTGAATAGTTTTAAATGTGTGTTCTAGATATGTACCAGTCAATAAGAGTAATGTTATGTATTTGTTATTTACATATATAATCCTTGTAAATCTAGCTTGTCAACAGGGCGGGATTTTTGACACTACCTAGCGCGTTGTACTTGACTGGTTGTGCTGAACCTTCCTAACACACTATAACCACCTTCCTAACACACTATAGCAACCTTCCTAACACACTATAACAACCTTTCTAACACACTATAACAACCTTCCTAACACACTATAACAACCTTCCTAACACACTATAACAACCTTCCTAACACACTATAACCACCTTCCTAACACACTATAACCACCTTCCTAACACACTATAACCACCTTCCTAACACACTATAACAACCTTCCTAACACACTATAACCACCTTCCTAACACACTATAACAACCTTCCTAACACTATAACAACCTTTCTAACACACTATAACAACCTTCCTAACACACTATAACAACCTTCCTAACAAACTGTAACAACCATCCTAACACACTATAACCACCTTCCTAACACACTATAACAACCTTCCTAACACACTATAACAACCTTCCTAACACACTATAACAACCTTCCTAACACACTAACAACCTTCCTAACACACTATAACAACCTTCCTAACACACTAACAACCTTCTTAAAACACTATAACAATCTTCCTAACACAAACTGTAACAACCATCCTAACACACTATAACAACCTTCCTAACACTATAGCAACCTTCCTAACACACTATAACAACCTTCCTAACACACTATACTGCACTGCTTGTTACGTCATGACTAGAAAGGGGGCTGGGAGGGGAACTACAGTAATGTAATGTTCTATGGGGATACACGAGGACCGAGAGAATTGAATTGGATTAATGCTAAAAAGGTAAAATGTGCCAGACATCAGAGGTCATATGGCACAATCAATCAATCAATCAATCATTGGGGGGATACGCCGGGGGGCGCGTCGCCTCGCCCACCCTACGACGCCACTCCCGGGGGTCACCACGCGCGAGTTCCCATGCAGGCTCCTTTCCCATACCAAGCAGCTCTGGACAAGAAACATCAACTTGCCCCAGCCACGAGCCTTGTGGGCGCCCCCTTGGCCTCCTCCACGCCGGATTGTCTCTTACAGATACAACCCGATGGGAAGGATCGGTTTCAGGGTAGCATGCCACATGCCCATATAGCCGAAGTTGGCGCTGACGGACTATGCAGGTAATAAGCCTCGATTCAGTCTCACGGTGCAATCGCTGATTTGACACGTAATCATCCCAGCGATACCCCATGATTCTGCGAAGACACTTATTACCAAAGGCATTGATTCGTCTCTTCAAGTCACTATTTAGTGTCCATGTCTCACAACCATAGAGTAAGACAGGGATCACAAGCGACTTGAAGATCCGGATCTTTGTCCTCCTGCACAGGTACCGACAACGCCAAATACTCCCGCTGAGCGAGTCCATAACACCGTGGGCTATGCCAATCCGCCGTAAGACTTCTTGACGTGACCCGCCGTCATTATGGACTGCGCTACCAAGGTATGTAAAACTTTCCAAGATCTCAATGTCCTTGCCACACGCATGAACAGACTGTACTGCTTCATCTAGTAAGTCTCCAAATACCTGGACCTTGGTCTTGAGCCAGGAGACCTCAAGTCCCAAAGGCTTTGCCTCCTCGTGCAGCGCCTTGAGAGCCATCACCAGGACCTCCAGCGACTCAGCAAAGATTACTGCATCATCGGCAAAAACAAGATCAGTGATCTTGGTGTTGCCGACGGATGCTCCACAATCACTTTGATCTACAACCTTGTCCAATACCCAGTCCATACAAGCGTTGAAAAGTGATGGGGCAAGGACGCACCCTTGCCTCACTCCTGTATTCACAGGAAAGAAGCTGGATACACCTGCCCCACACTTCACAGCACTCTCAGTCCCAGAATACAGACCAGTTATCAAACCAATAGTCCTTGCAGGAATCCCTCGAAGTCGCAGAAGGTCCCAGAGTGACTCACGATGCACTGAGTCAAACGCCTTCTTGAGATCAACATAGGCTGCAAGCATCCCCTGTCGAAACTCACGTCAGCGTTCCACCAGGACACGAAGCGCTAGGATACCGTCCGTTGTTGACTTACCAGGCGTGAACCCAGACTGCTGAGGTCTCTGATGCTTCACCAGATGACCGCGAATTCGTGTCAGCAATAGATGGGCAAGCACCTTGCCTGGTACGCTGAGCAGTGTAATACCCCGGTAATTGTTGCAGTCCTGACGGTCCCCTTTCCCTTTCCAGATAGGGACGACCAGCCCCCTTTTCCAGTCAGGAGGAATGGTACCTGATTGCCACACGGCAGTCAGGACAGCATGCAACCCGCGGATCATGGCCTCACCCCCAGCTTTGAGGAGCTCCGCACTGATATTACAAACACCAGCTGCCTTTCCACCCTTCAACTTTGCTACAGCCTCTCTGACTTCGTCAAGAGAGGGTGCGGTTTCGTCAATGGGAGGATCGGCATCCAATGCCTGTAACCCAGTGGTGTGAAGCTGCTCAGTTGGAGGGTCCACCGTGAACAACTGCCCAAAGTACTCAGCCCAACGAGCCATCTGCCCATCCATGTCCGACACGAGGCGCCCATCTGCTGTTCGAATAGCACTCGCCCGAGAAGGAGACTTGGAACGGAGCTTCTTCAGGGCTCGGTAGGCAGGTCGAAGGTCATTAGCGTTCAAATGACCCTCGACATCCTCAGCAAGACTCCTGACATACCTCTCCTTGTCTCTCCTCAGGAGGGTTCTAGTCCGGCGTGACAGAGCCCTGTGCTGGTCCCGGTTCCCAGCCAGCCGGGCAGCGCGACTCTCCTCAATTTTCTCCAGCGTCTCCGTCGAGACAAAACCACGCCTTGACCTCGGGCGCTCCCCAATACACTCCTTGGCAGCCTGTAGAGTTTCACGTTTGAAGGTATCCCACAGTTCTACAGGATCCCCGAGAGCACCGAGCACACCAAACCGATTTGAGACTGCCACCGCATACTCATGAGCACATGTCAAGTCCTTCAGTTTCTCAAGATGAAACATAGTATGGTTACCTCTTGAGATTCTTCTGGACTTGACATGAAGCTTAAGTGTAGCAACAACAAGTCTGTGATCTGTTCCAAAGAACTCAGCACTCCGGTAAACCCTGCAGTTCTGGAGGATCCTCCAACGAGTACTAACGAGGATGTGGTCGATCTCCTTAGCTACCCCTCCGGCATTACTATACCATGTCCAGCGGTGCAGCTCTGGTCTCTGATACCAAGAACCTGCAATTCTCAACCTTCTGGACCTTGCAAAGTTCAGAAGCAGAGAACTGTTGGTGTTTCTGGTACCGGAGCCATGGGGACCAACACACAACTCGTAGCCATCTCTCACAGTGCCAGTAGTAGCATTGAAGTCACCCAAGACAATGAGTGTGTCCCGAGGAGGACACTGGTACATATGGCACAATGGCAAAGCATAATAAAGGAGAGGGGTTAAAAAGAGTGAAACGGTGAGGGAAGGGGAAAGGAACGGAAGGAACGTTAAAGCAGAATGGCTAGATCAGAGGAAGGATGTAGTATATTTGTTGGGGGAAGGACTGACAGAGCGCTACACTACCCTGGGCCTTCTATTATCCCTTATGAATCCCGTTTGGAGAATCTTTTTCATAGACCCACTGACAGGGTAACAAATAATGATTAGAGGAATACATCTTATTTCCCATTATCATATATATTGATCTTGGTAGGATTCGAACCCACACACTGCACACAGTACAGTATATAGATATCGCCCTCCGACGAAACCAGTCAGTGACGGTATTGCATAAAATAGGTAACGCCGTGAAATAAGTAGCGCCTTACCTCACACCTTTACCTTTTGTCATACATAGAAGCACACTTAAGATAATCCCTTCACCTGCCTTGTCATACATATAAGCACACTTAACATAGACATAAGACGTGTACAGAGCTATATTACTCAATGCCTTGTTCTTGCTAAATAATCACTACACTAATGCCTTCTTTCCTTCTCTCCTGTCTCCTCCAGTACCTCCACCAACCACAGTATCACACATGTCCTGGTTAATCACTTATAAAGGAGTATTTTGTGCTAAATATGTAAGGAACGGCGGGATTGTGAGGTAGGGCGCTACTTATTTTGAGGCGTTACCCATTTTATGCGACAACGGCACCACTAGACCAAACTGATATATCCGCTTGGTCAGTGGTCGTCTAGGTACTTTCTCGCATTACAGTACACTTACTTGGTTTCTTTGGTGTTGTTGAGAGGCAAATAAGGCCTCACAGTGGTGGTCCACCGCTGCCTCCAGTCCTGGCAACCCTATCTAACAGTGGATGGCAGCGTTAGGTAATGGTCCAAAAATGCCAATTCCAGTCAACCTTTTATTGTATTCATAGTCTGACCCTTACAGAGCCACAGTGATCTTCATGACTCTTCTTGCAGCATTGTAAGGCCTTTCAGACAGTTCTTAGCATTGTGAAAATCAATCCAATAAAGAATACAGCTTCCATAACTGGAGGGACATTCATAATTACTTGAAAATTATGCACATTTTATCGTCGTCGAGGTCCTAGCCCAATACATAGGATTACCATGAGTCTTGTGAGGTGGTGAGACTCTGTGAGGGTCGGCTGTGAGGGCCGGGGTTGTAGTGGTGGTAGTGGTATGGAGTGCTGTGGTGGTGAGCTTGGCACCAGGACACCACACAAGCAACACCACCAAACTTTACAACACATTCCCTTACAAGTGGGATGATGACGTCTCCATTTCTTTTGATAACTTTAAGACTCCTTATAATGGAATAATATTCTCTTACATAACCTACAAGGATATTGCAGTGGTGCACATGTTGCCAGCCAGGAGAAAAGTTCCCCTCTTTATATTTTCACCTGACCTAAATAAAAACATACACTTCACTTGTGCAGCCATGTAAAATTCACAACCTTTGCTTAACACCAGTTAATATAAAGTACAGTACACATTTATGAATAAATATGCTCTGGGGACATAATATACATATATCAGATCATTCCCAAGACAACATCTATGCAGATTTTGTAATTCATAAAAGTTTTAACATTACAATAGAGAGCAACAAGTTAAACTGTGTCAAACTGAACATACTAACATATGATTATTTTACGCATAGCTTCCATTCAGCTTTTATAGCTTCCTCTTATTTTAAAGCATAATGTACAAACTATAAAACCTGTTCATTGACATGATACAGATCAGGATACTTATGTCAATCAGATCTTGATGAATATTAACAGATTTTCAATCCTAAACAAGCCTTTAGTTTCTTAGAAAGATAATATGTCAAGGAGAGCTGGAGGTAATCACAGTGAGTGCCAGGCATCTCAAACTTTCCACAGCCCATAGTCTAGTGCTGGCTTCAAGCCTTATAAAGTGCTGGCCGTCCTGGTGCTAACAGACCCATACATTATGACTACTGCACCTTAGTAGCTTGCAGTCATCAGTCACTGATGTGCACCTCTTTGGTGCATCAAATGTTCATTAAATGAACATTAATGGATTTATAGTGAGCATTCATCTCTCCTTTACATACAACATTATGCATTAACCTTACACCGTCCCATTGTAATATTAGCTGTATTATTACCTTTGTAACTACTATAGTTCCATCAAATGGATGACACATCCCACCCCACACTAGCTACCTTACCACCATCACACCCACAGGGCCTAACATCATCTAGATGAATAGACATGAAGACAACAGCAAAGTCAAAAATTACTCAAGCATCTAAACAGGCTAATCCTAAACTGCAAGCAGAGACAGTGCTGTGCCAATGGAACAAGGATGCACAGATCACAAAAAGAAAAGCAAAACATGTTAATGCACAATCACTAAATAGTAATACCTAACTTTAATCAAAGGGAAAATTACATTTCTTAAAGAATGACCCATCAACCAGTGACCAAAACAAGAATATGACACCCCTACACTTTGCTCCGTGCCTGTGGAGCAGCTACAGTGTCTCCCTCCAGCATGGCAGGCGAAGGCATAGCCCGTGTAGCTGCACCACACACTACCTTGCCACTCTGGCTGCCTGAATTCAGTAAGATTCACTTTCCAAGGTAAACATTTGGGATAGAGAACCTTACAGGGCACCTTGGCAGCATTGAACACAAAGGGTCATTAATTCATGTTTCTTGGTCTGGCAAGCCACTGTCCTGATGGTATGATGAAGTCAAGCATGTTCAACTTCCTCTACTGTTTATAAGGATAAGTCATTACCAGGTTTATAGGAAGCTTTGTTTTCTTGTTACAGATTCCTGCAATTTCCTTATATTCCAGTAAGCTATGATGATGCACTGCATGACTGTTGGATCTGGCGTTTCTGCTCCTGAGATCAAAATCAAACGTGTTTATAATACCAGAAGAAGAAGTTGGTGCTTTTCACTGCATGACACCCTCAGCTACTTGAGCCATGCTGGGCCCTGTCTTCCGTTGTCTTCACATGTGTTCATAATGGCTGCACATCACCCACGTGACGTTGCAGAAGCATGACAGTGTTATTCACCAGTCACTTATCCCTTGGATCATCACAGGCAGAAATTCACACCCAGAGTACACACACAAATTCTTGCCTACAACAAATTGTCTACACAGGCCCTTGCCCTTGGGAGTGCACTTACAAGAATCAGGGAAGTAACACTATCATGCCTTAAGTCTTTTAAAATATCTGGTTCATCTGGTTCTGTTGGAGGCAGACTTAGAGTGGTACTGATCAGGCAATAGATTTTTCAAGCACCACTTGCTGGTATACGGAGCTTCCATTGAGCTCTGAATAAAGTTGGCTGCTCTACCAACATGTATACTATTTTACTGAAACTGTTTTAAGTGATAGTTCAAAAATCTAGCCAAGAATAGTTCACATATTGAAGGGCAGCATTTATGATAACCCTACTTAGATTAATTAAAGATAAAGTTTCATCTGAGATACTTTTGCAACTGTGAGTGTCTCTGGGAGAACTTTATATTTCATTGGATATTTAGTTTGACCAAGAGTATTGCGCCATTATAACACAACCTCAGGACTTGGATAATATTTTCAGCCCAAACATAAGCATAAGGGGGAGGGAAAAAAGAATTATATGAAACTCTTCACAGAAACTTGTGAAAAAAATGGTATGAAACTCTTACGACAGAAACTTGTGAAAAAAATGGTATGAAACTCTTACGACAGAAACTTCATCTAATACAAACATAATAAAGAAAGGCATGCTGATATATTTACTAGTTCCCCTGCCTTGGGTCACCAGCCTCCGCCAACACTTGTAATACTGTACAACTTGCGTGTGGTCAACTGTGCTCCATCAAGTACCAGGCTTACCCACACCTCACTTCTATTAACTCTCAAGGAACAATGCCTCATCAGTTTTTCCAGTTTTACACTAGAATACTTTGAAATATAGGTAATAAACAAAAACTACTTGAACAACTTCACTACTGTAACAAAATACTAAATATGAATGAGGTATAAAAGAAGGGCGTGAGATGGCCACAAGTACTGTAGTCTAATTTATTTATTATGGTCAAAATGCACTAAGGAAGCCATGCCCCCTGCCTCCCCTTCTATTCTACGGGGCAGCTGATTGGTGCATTCCTCGTATCATCACTACCAATCGATGGGGAGGCGGTAGCGGAGTGGTTAGCGTCTCCGACTGGTGTTCTCGGTGACCCGAGTTCGATCCCCGAAGAAAACCAAAACCTTTCTGCACCGTCGAGTGGCCTAAGAACACCCACATGCCCTGCCCATCAACTCTATCTTCGATTGCGAGTGCATCGGAGGACACAGGGGTGCGGCATGAGTCTCTAATCACAGGCATCACTATAAAAATCCTGCCTGCGCCACCACGGGCGAGGACCAACCATCACAGCCCTCAAGTGAACCTCCAGAGACTACCATCCGAGCCCTGGATCACCATTGCCTACAGGCGCTATAGGCACAAATGTAAAAAATTAAAAAAATAAAAATCACAATATCTTCACTACTTAACAGCGGCGTGACCACTGGACAGAGAAATCTTCACTAGAGAGGGTGACAAAATCAAAAATCCCTTTGCAGTGAAGATTGCTCTATCCACTGGTCACGCCCCTGTTAAGTAGTGAAGATAGTGATTGGTAGTGATGATAATGGGAATGCACCAATCAGCTGCCCCATAGAATAGAAGGGGAGGAGGGGGCGTGGCTTCCTTACTGCATTTTGACCATAATAAATAAAATAAACTATAGTGTAGGAGCACAAGACCCACTCAGCCGCTGTACAGTATGGGAGAGCCACGCCTCCAACCAGTGGCCAAGGGTACGTATGCCCCACACACGGGTCAACATAAGGGCATGCGACTCCGGCCCTTGTGTAGGTCATAAGCAGTGACCCTTGGGGACCAGCAGGAGTGGCTACAAGCTGCCCTCTATGACCTCCACTGACCCATATATTTAGCCACCCATCCTAGTGTGAGATTAACATACAGATGCTCCAGAGGGTTTGTTGTTCTTAATGATAGACGTACAGACATTCAAATTTAGCACCACAGGTTAATAATTCTTACTCGTTTAATTAATATATGAAGCAGACTTCCGGTGACTTGGCGCACCAATAGAAATATGTAAACCTTTCAAGCCACAAAAATAACCTAATTGTGACGCAGAATAAGTATCGATGCATTTGAACACACCACAGATAATAAGAAGGGAACTAATACTAACAACTAAATAAAGTGATTATTGCATAAATAATATGATCTATCCCTCTAACGTTCTCCGGGCATTACTTAGCACCTAGGAGCATCGGCATCTATTGTGTGCAACTCAGTGTGACTAAATATTGGGCAAGTGTGGAAGGCGGGTTCTTGTACACTACCAAGCTAAGACTACGGGAGTGTGTGAGGGAGGGCCGGGCCAGGTAGTCTCCTCCCTCCCTCCCTCCAGCACTCCGCTCCAACATGAGACCAGATAGCCAGCACCAGCACACTAAAGCCTGTAGGAGAGCCACCACTATTTCGTGTTGGATCCCACGACTTATTGGGGAAAATGAGCTTTAGTTCCACAAATCTAAAGCTCAATATCACTCAACATCCTGTTTGCCATACTGTTTCACTCAAAATTATAAATACATTGTTCTTATATCTCACCCATAATTAAATCAGTTCCCATAAGACATGAGGAATAGAAAAGGTATATAGAAGGTAACACGGGAAGACAGGAAGAATATACGGCAAGATCGGCTTGGTTACTTTTCAGGGAGGGAGGGAAGGATCAAAATACTGCATAAATCAAGCCGCATAAACACATCAGGGCAAGCCTTTTGGATGTGTTAGTAGGCACCCACCATGCCATACTTGCAGATATTTCATAAAGGATTGCCAGTAGGGTTACTTTTCAGGGGAAGGAAGGCTCAAAATACTGCATAAATCAAGCCGCATAAACACATCAGGACAAGCCGTTTTGATGTGTTAGTTAGTAGGCACCCACCATGCCATACTTGCAGATATTTCATGAAGGACAAGGAAAACCACACCAATCATAAGGACTTTAAGGTTCAGTTTACTCTGTTTAGAAAGGAACTCAACCTTAAAGTAAGTTAATGTATGTAATTCCAAGAATGAAAATAAACAAAACAGCCAAGCAAATGAAGAGGGTCTTAAGAACTCTTGAATTATTATTATTATAATAATTTGTGTATACCCTTTGTGCAACTTCAAGAATAATCATTACATTCTTCATTTGTGCAAATTTACATCACTGGAATTGTATGTATATATAATTACGTACCTACTTATATATTTGGTGGGACATAGGGTTGTGCTAAGCGATATGAAGAGAGTAGCTGTACGGTTGATGTGGTCTTCCTATTCAAGAACATACCACCACCACCACCACCACCACCTCACTCCTGCTTGTTGGCCGTCACAGTATCTAGTCCCATCTGCGCCAGGGCTCGGAGGGCAGTGAGGCAGGCCTGAAACAAACATGACAAAGTGTAAAACCATGAAAAAGTGTACAACTATGAAAAAGTGTACAACAATGAAAAAGTGTACAACTATGGAAAAGTGTACAACTATGGAAAAGTGTACAACTATGAAAAAGTGTACAACTATGGAAAAGTGTTCTTCAATTTACGAAAAGTATGGTCATGCAAATTTATCATCTTCCTTGGCATTAAAATCAATGACCTGTATCATTATAGTCATGTTAATTAACCCCTTCACGCCCAGATCTTTCCTTTGCTATAAAAAATTGTCTGTTGTTAGCCATAAAATTACGAAAAGTAGCTGAATATACCAAATTAGTTAGTCGACAAGGATACTAAACAGGTCACATCTATAACACATTGCTTACATTCACTAAAAATCGTCTAATGGCACCAAAATTACAATGGAAATTACACTCTGTGCCTCAAGGGGTTAAAGTCAAGGACCTGTATAATTTTAGTCATGTTAAATTAAGTCAATGAGCTGTATCATTTTAGTCATGTTATATCTACAGGCAGTTACACAGGGGTCCCCAACCCGCAGAGTACCGCGGGCCGCATCGACAAGTCCGAGAGGGCCCGAGGGCCGCACCAATAAAAAACTGAAAACCACATAGTATACAGAACAAAAAATTTCAAAGAATTTATTAATGAGACACCTAGTGACATTTCTCAGCACAAAGCTTATCAAAATCAGGGGTAATGGAACTAACACACAGCAAGAGAACGTCGTCCAAGTGGTCATCTGTGAGCTGTGCACGGGTCTTCAATTTTGTCAGTTTCATCTTGCTAAACAGCTGTTCGCTGTTTAGATCCAAACATCGACGACACTTTCATCGCGTTCTGTACCAGGGCCGGCAATTGACGTGTGCGAACTTGAGACTGCCAGAAGGTGAGGGGTAACCATAACTTAACCTATCCTAAAACACGCTCTTGAGAAAAAAGATGCTTCAACACACGTTTGGAATGATGGAGGGCCGCACCGATGACCAAGAGGAAATGATCTGGCGGGCCGCACGGAATGGCCTCGCGGGCCGCGGGTTGGGGACCCCTGTGTTAAGACAAAGAAAGAAATGTTCACCTGATCATGGGATTCATCAATGGTGGGCCCAGCACCATGGGAGACGTGAGGAGGGTTGGTGGAGAGAGACACCAGACTCAGGTATTCACTCTTGTTTCCCTGGTGACAAAAGAGAGGTTACCATCATGGATAATAAAGATAAGACAGTTTAGGATAAGAAAGTACAGTACATCCTCAAAATTGCTAGCTGCTTCCTTACCTTAGGAAAGTCTGTGAACTGAACTTGCAGGCCCAGGATCTGAGCTAGGTACATCAGCTGGTCCTTGGGTCGCACGGCTTGCGTGGTCGTGACGACAGCATTCTGAAAACCCATCACATGTCAACATCAAGCACACTTATGTAACGTGATATATTATTAACCCCTTGAGGCCCAGCCCGTAATTTCCATTGTATTTTGGGTACTATTAGACACTTTAAAATGAGTATAAGCAATATTTTATAGATGTGTCCTGTTTAGTATCTTTGTCCACTAGTTAATTTGGTATATTAAGTTACTTTTCGTAATTTTATGGCTAATAACAGACGATTATATATAGCAAAGGAAAGATCTGGACTTGAAGGGGTTAAAGAACACCCAATATATATTTACCCACCTGATTAACCATTGTTTGTTGCTGCTGCTGCTGTTGTTGCTGCTGGATTGGCACATGCTGCTGCTGCTGCTGTTGTGGCTGCTGTTGCTGGGGAACTTGTGGCTGTGGCGGAGGCTGCTGTGGCTGCTGAATTTGTGGCGGAGGTGGTGGTTGTTGCTGAGGGGGCTGCTGAGGTGGTGGCTGTGGCTGTGGCGGCTGCTGCTGCTGCTGCTGTTGCTGTGGCTGCTGCTGCTGTTGCTGTGGCTGCTGCTGCTGTTGCTGTGGCTGCTGCTGCTGCTGCTGTGGCTGCTGCTGCTGCTGCTGCTGCTGCTGCTGCTGCTGCTGCTGCTGCTGCTGCTGCTGCTGCTGTTGCTGTTGCTGCTGCGGCGGGCCAGTCATGGGTGGCTGTTGTTGAGGTGGAGGTGGAAGGGGCTGCTGGCCAGATGGAGGGCCCTGATGAGAGGTGACATGTATTAAATGCACGGCACCAATTATGATCTCTATGGAAATGTGGAAACACACAAAAAGTTGTAATGGATATTCTTGTAGTAGCATGTATGAACAAGCTTTGAATTCCTTAAAAAAAATGGCGTTTACTGATTGAAAGAAATACTGTACATCCAATACAATATCACTGTTTGTACATGGATCTGTATAATCGCCTCTCATCAGGCTGAGAAAAATATATATGGATTATACATATTTATATACATTGGACAATTAACATCTTCAGACATGTTCTATAAAGCTGGTGTGCATGCTTTATGTTGAAGATTGTGCAGGTTAAAGAAGATTGTGAAGATTGTGTCGTGCATGTTATTGCTGTAGAGGACTTGCCTGGAGGGAGGCCTGGGGTGTGGGGGGAAGACTCTGCTTCATGGCCTCTGCTGTAGGGGAGTTGCCGGACTTCAGAAGCTCTTTGGCTATTGTTGCCGTTGCCTGCATGTTAACCATTGGACCAACACTCACCACCCCCATGCCTGTCACACCAAAACAAAGAGGCTTGACAGTGCATATTACGGCATAAGGTATCCTATGTACATGAAAGGGTTACCATCAACATAAGAACAAGAACATAAGAAAATAAGTTAGCTACAAGAGGCCATGAGACCTACACGAGGTAGTTCCTGTTACTTAACACTACCTAAATCCACCTTTCATCCCCATCCATGAAATTATTTAGCCTCCCTTTAAAGCTCACTAAGGACTTTGCACTAACTACCTCTCTACCGAGTCCATTCCAATCATTTACCACCCTATTTGTGAACCAGTTTTTCCCTATTTCTATTTTAAATCTATGCTTTTCCAGCTTGAATCAACATGACCCTTACTTCCAGGCTCCAGCTGTTAGGGCATACAGCGGAAACAACGACACATCCTTTGATGAATACAGTAAGATGACTGAGCAAAAGCAAACTGTACCTTGACATGGCATAGATAGATAGAGATCGACCACAAAAAATACAAATACACGATGCAGCATTTTTTGTCATGGTCCATACATAAACCATAAAAAACAACATTTGCAAAACAAGATGACTTAACATAACAAAACAAAGAACAACATACTTCTCATACAAGTAGTGAATGCTCTGACACGTCTCCCACTAGTTATCCCAAACCCTCCACAGCAATGGAAATACACACTATCCAGAGGTTAGTCTCACAGCCAAACCATAGATTGCTAACTTCTCCTATAGTCTTTCCATTTTATCAAGTCACTTTTGATGTGGCTGGCTGAGGCGTCTGACCGCTAGCTGTGTTGCCACTTCACCCCCGCCACCTA
Organism: Chionoecetes opilio; assembly: GCA_016584305.1. Taxonomy (NCBI): domain Eukaryota; kingdom Metazoa; phylum Arthropoda; class Malacostraca; order Decapoda; family Majidae; genus Chionoecetes; species Chionoecetes opilio. The sequence goes on from JACEEZ010008608.1 coordinate 60,051, forward strand.
CTATAAACAACATCAAGAATAAGACATGTAAGAATAAGACATTTTAATATAACAACATGAAGAATAAGACTTATAAACATGTATCATATGCCTCAGGTGGCCACATCAAAAGTGACTTGATAAAATGGAAAGACTAGAGTCCCTGTTCAAGCCAATAAACTGTCATTGCCTCTATTTGATACATTACATATCAACAGTAACCCACCTTGAGGTTGGACTTGCTGAAAGCCGTGGAGAGCCGAGCCGTCTGGCATCATGATGAGGCCCGGCACCAGCTGTCTGCCTGCCCCCACAGGCCCTCCCATCTGTCCCATAGTGTGCACGCCCCCCATCACCGCCGCGTCCGACCCTCGCTGCTCTCCTCCGTCTTCGAAAGTTACCTGTAATTTAAAGCCGCATGAATTTATATCAAATAATGACATGAATAGAGTACTGTAAGAACATAAGGAAGCTACAAGAGGCCGCGAGACCTACACGAGGTAGTTCCTGTTAAAGAATATTGGTACACAGTGGCGCACCTAAAAACTTGAAAAGATGGGGGGCCAATATATATATATATATATATATATATATATATATATATATATATATATATATATATATATATATATATATATATATATATATATATATATATATATATATATATATATATATATATATATATATATATATTACATATATATATATATATTACATATATATATATATATATTACATATATATATATATATATATATATATATATATATATATATATATGTAATAAAAAAATATCAGATCTAAAAATAAAACAATAAAAATTTAAAATAAAAAAATCAATTATAAAAAATTTAAAAATATAAAAAATCAAAATATAAATATAAAAAATATATATATATTTATACTATATATATAATTTAAAAATTATATATTCTAAATATGAAAAATCTAAAAATATGAAAAAAAGAAAAAGAAAAAAAAACTCAAATAAAAAATAAATAAATAAATAAATAAATAAATAAATAATTAAAATATAAAATATCAAAGAATATTGGTACATACAGTACATTATTCAGTAAAGCAACAGTACAGGTCAAGGTGGAAAAAAATTTAAAAAGTTACATTTGAGATTGGGTTGGATAGATATTCCGTCCTATGACTGACTACTATACTAGTACTATACGTACATCATCATACCCGGCGATATGGTGGGTCTGCATCTGCCCCTCACCCCCTCTGCATCCATCCTAAAGGTTTGTTAAAGGTGGGTTCATATACAGGCAACCACACAGACGGGGGTAATTATTCTATTTCAGCAGGGGGGGAGGGAAGGTTTGGGGTGATGGAGGCATGGGTTGGGTGGTTTAGGGGGTGGGGGAGTTTGCATTATTCACAGGTTTTCAATTTTTTCTTCTTCTTCAGTATTCGCCTAGAGCAGTGGTTCTCAACTCGTTTCAAGCCATGGACCACTAGCCCAATTAAAAAGAAATTCGTGGACCATCTCCCTTTATACTTGAGAGATAGGATAAAAAAAAAACGGTAGACAGAAAATATTTTGGTTATTATATATTTCCTATAAATATAAAGTAAACAGAATTTTCAGAAATAAATTAAATAGTATTAGATAGTATAGTGAGTAATAATATTAAATTAGACATTTTGGTTTCAAATACAGTATATTTCAGTTCATTTCAAAATATCATGAATGTCCTGTGGAACACTAAAAAAGTCATCATGGACCACCAATGGTCCATGGGCCACCAGTTGAGAACCACTGGCCTAGAGAGAGTCCAGTAGGTATCCCCATGATATTTGGGGATCCACACACTCACTCTCACTCTCACTCTCACTCTCACTCTCACTCTCTCTCTCTCTCTCTCTCTCTCTTTCTCTCTCTCTCACATAAATTTTCATTTCATCAACTATTTTATTCAACTTCTTTCACACACGATTTAATTTCTACAACCCTTTTAAAGGTGACCTTGAAAGCCACAGTCGCGGCAATAGAGACAAAGAAAAAATAAAGCAAAAGTCTGAAGAAATCAAACAAAATCATATGAAACATCCATACCTTTCTGGTTTTGTCGGGGTCTGCGTTTGCTCCGTCCGTCTTGATTGCAGACTTGCCTGGCTGGGGCTGGGGACGAGAGTAACCTAACAGCTGCAGCATGTTCTCCGCAGCTGCCCTCTTGGCCAGCTTTTTATTCGGTCCACTTCCTTGAGCGTTCTGAGTCCCCACAGTGACCTGAAACACACGAGTCTTTTCACATATTTGATACCGTATGTGAATGAGATTTTAATTTTTTTATAATGGAAGTTTGATCCCTAAGCCACAGACTACTAACCACACTTGTTAATCAGTTCCTATTGGTTTAAGCTGATGTAACTTTTGACATAACATTATACAGCATTATCTTTTAGTTGTTTATATCTTAAGACATGGAGGCAGTGTGTTGAGGAGGATCTGGCAGCATTGGGCATTGAAGAAGTTGAGGCAGCGGATGGAGATACTGTAGCTGGAAGCGTATCATCGGCCGTCTAACCTCGTAAAAATTATGTGAAAAACCGACGTTAAACAGAAATAAGAAATCTTAATTATGTGCAGTAATCTTCCTGTTAAGAGTAATAATAATAATTTTATTCTCACCCGAAGGCATACAGGAAAAAATAACAAACTAACATAATATAAAGGCATAGGGGAATGAACTGAAGTACTAAAGGAAATAAAAGTAAAAGTAGTAAGTAAAGTAAAAAGTAAAAAATAAAAAAAACAGTAAGGAAATAAAAGTAAAAGGAGTAAATAAAATAAAAAATAAAAAAGTAAAAAGCTGTAAGTCAAAATATAAACTGTGCTGTACATACTATATAAAATGTGTCGCGCCTGACCTGCAGGATGAACTCCCTGCGGCGCGGCACCCCTCGCTCCGCCAGCAGGGTGTACACCGGCTCCTTCTCCTTCTTGGCCTGCTGGATCTGGATGAGCCGCGAGATGGGGTTGATGCCCTGGCCATACTCCGGGGCCGCTTTCTGCTCCTGTTCAGTGGTACGAGATAATATTTCAGTCATAAATATGTTCTTGATAAGTTCTCGTATACAGTCTTAACCCCTTCACGCCCAGATCTTTCCTTTGATATATAAAAAAAATTCTCATGTTCTTGATAAGTTCTCATATGCAGAAATTCCTAAAGATTTGAAGCCTAAACAAGATTGATGCCCTGGCCATATTCCGAGGCCACTTTCTGTTCCTGTTCAGTGTTACGAGAGAATATTGCAGTCATAAATGTGTTCTTGATAAGTTTTCATATGCAGAAATTCCTAAACATAAGTACATAAGGGCCGCTTTCTGTTCCTGTTCAATGTTACAAGAGAATATTGCAGTCATAAATTTTTCTTGATAAGTTCTCATATGCAGTCTTAACTAATTAGCCCTTTCACGCCCAGATCTTTCCTTCGATATATAAAAAATTGTCTGTTGTTAGCCATAAAATTACGAAAAATACCTAAATGCACCAAATTAGCTAATGGAAAAGGATACTAAACATGTCATTATCTTGAAAACATTGTTCATATTCATTAAAATTGTCTAATGGTGGCTAAATTACAATGAAAATCACGTTCTGGGCGTCAAGGGGTTAATAAGTTCTCATATATATACAGAAATTCCTAAAGAATTGTCTAAACAAGATGCTTAGATAATAACCATGTCCACTAAAGATATATTGCATTCAATAGATCAATGTCAATGGGTCAATTAATTATTATTATTATATATTTTTTTTTACATCACAAAAACTGGCAAGGGTAAAAGAAAATAACAAAACTGAACTGAGAACTGTGAAAAAAAAACTAGGTTACTTTATTCACCTGTTTTTCAAGTACAGACTCAGAGCTGGGCACTAAATACATTAAATGTATTTAAATACTAAATACTAAATACATGGGAGAAATGTATTTAAATACTAAATACTAAATACATTAAATGTATTTAAATACTAAATACTAAATACATGGGAGAAATGTATTTAAATACTAAATACTAAATACATTTTACGAATGTATTTAAATACTAAATACATCAATTATTGTATTTAAATAAATTTGTAAATAAATTTTAAATATATACAAATTTGAAAATGTCCGAAAAAATTGGATTTCCTTAGGATTTCCTTAGATTTTGGATTTCCTTAGAAATTTCCTTAAAATAAGGACATTTCTTTGCTAGTGGAAACACTGGTTCACTGTAACATCAGGGTTGCCAGATAGTTGGGCGGGTTTATGGCCAAATTAACTGATAAAAAAGTATTTACATTTTCATATTATGAGTATTTAAATACAATGTATTTAAATACTCATAAATGTATTTAAATACTGTATTTAAATACATGACAACCAATGTATTTATAAATACATTTCTAAATACACAAATGTATTTAAATACTGCCCAGCTCCGAGTACAGTCGACCCTCGGTTTAACGGATTTCGGATTTAACGGACTTCATTCACTACCGGACAAGCGGACTAAACCATTCAAAAAGTCCGCTGCTTGAAGAATGTGTCCGTTAGGTCAGAGCTTAGATGTAAAATGTGTCCGAACAGTGCAGGTGTTCTTGCCAAATCCAGCATGTAGCGCCAGTCACTGTTTACCTCCCAACCTAGCTACTCTGTCTGGTTGTGTTTGTGATTATTTCTCATTTATTTCAGTTTTTCCTGTGTTTTTTCTATATTTTCACACCCCCGGGAAAATACCCTCACACTAACGGACAATCGGCTCTAAAGGACCACTTCACCCCCCTTTTAGTCCATTAAATCGAGGGTCCACTGTATGTAAAAAGAAACAAATGCATGGCTTGAGGTTTGAAGTGGGGAAAAAAACAAACCAAAACAAACCAAATCAGATGTAAACGTAGCAAACCAGGAAATAAGGTGTGGTTGTATACTTGCCTCCTGACCCACCTTGATGAGGTTTCGACTCTTCTTCTTAGTTGTGGGCTTACGCTTTATACGAACCATGGTGGTGGGCGGCAGGGCGGGCAGCTTACGTAGCTCCTCCAGCATCATCTCAGCCGCCCTCTTCTTGCTTACCTATCAAAGAATTAGCACCATCAGAATTAGCACTATCAGAATTAGTACCATCAGAATTAGCACCATCAGAATTAGCACCATCAGAATTAGCACCATCAGAATTAGCACCATCAGAATTATTACCATCAGAATTAGCACCATCAGAAATAGCACCATCAGAATTAGTACCATCAGAATTAGTACCATCAGAATTAGCACCATCAGAATTAGCACCATCAGAATTAGTACCATCAGAATTAGCACTATCAGAATTAGTACCATCAGAATTAGTACCATCAGAATTAGCACCATCAGAATTAGCACCATCAGAATTAGTACCATCAGAATTAGCACCATCAGAATTAGCACCATCAGAATTAGTACCATCAGAATTAGCACCATCAGAATTAGCACCATCAGAATTAGTACCATCAGAATTAGCACCATCAGAATAAGCACCATCAGAATTAGCACCATCAGAATTAGCACCATCAGAATTAGTACCATCAGAATTAGTACCATCAGAATTAGCACCATCAGAATTAGTACCATCAGAATTAGTACCATCAGAATTAGCACCATCAGAATTAGCACCATCAGAATTAGCACCATCAGAATTAGCACCATCAGAATTAGCACCATCAGAATTAGTACCATCAGAATTAGCACCATCAGAATTAGCACCATCAGAATTAGTACCATCAGAATTAGCACCATCAGAATTAGCACCATCAGAATTAGCACCATCAGAATTAGTACCATCAGAATTAGCACCATCAGAAATAGCACCATCAGAATTAGCACCATCAGAATTAGTACCATCAGAATTAGCACCATCAGAATTAGCACCATCAGAATTAGTACCATCAGAATTAGCACCATCAGAAATAGCACCATCAGAATTAGCACCATCAGAATTAGCACCATCAGAATTAGCACCATCAGAATTAGCACCATCAGAATTAGCACCATCAGAAATAGCACCATCAGAATTAGCACCATCAGAATTAGCACCATCAGAATTAGTACCATCAGAATTAGCACCATCAGAATTAGCACCATCAGAATTAGCACCATCAGAATTAGCACCATCAGAATTAGCACCATCAGAATTAGCACCATCAGAATTAGCACCATCAGAATTAGCACCATCAGAAATAGCACCATCAGAATTAGCACCATCAGAATTAGCACCATCAGAATTAGTACCATCAGAAATAGCACCATCAGAATTAGCACCATCAGAATTAGCACCATCAGAATTAGCACCATCAGAATTAGCACCATCAGAAATAGCACCATCAGAATTAGCACCATCAGAATTAGTACCATCAGAATTAGTACCATCAGAATTAGCACCATCAGAAATAGCACCATCAGAATTAGCACCATCAGAATTAGCACCATCAGAATTAGCACCATCAGAATTAGCACCATCAGAATTAGCACCAACAGAAATAGCACCATCAGAAATAGCACCATCAGAATTAGCACCATCAGAATTAGCACCATCAGAATTAGTACCATCAGAATTAGCACCATCAGTAAAAAGAGCATGGAATCTTGACTAAATTATCTTACATTTACTGTGCATAAACTCATTTGAATAAGTTGAGCAAAATAATACAATTCGACACGAGACATCTTTCAAATAATTATGATCTTACTTACAAGAATTTATCATCAGTTTTTGAGCATTGAATCATTAACTAAATTATGCTACAATATCTACTGTGCATAAACTCATTTTAACCCCTTGAGACCCAGAACGTAATTTCCATTATAATTTGGGTACCATTAGCTGAGTTTTAGTGAATATAAGCAATATTTTATAGATATGACCTGTTTAGTATCCTTGTCCACTAACTAATTTGGTATATTCAGTTACTCTTCGAAATTTTATGGCTCAAAAACATACAATTTTATATAGCAAAGGAAAGATCTGGGCGTGAAGGGTTGGTTGGGTAGGGTAATCAGTTGAGCACAATAATACAATTCGACATGAGACATCTTTCAAATAATTATGATCTTACAACAAATGAGATTAACCCCTTCACACCCAGATCTTTCCTTTGCTGTAAAAAATGGCATGTTTTCGAGCCATAAAATAACGAAAAGTAACTGAATATGCCAAATTAGTTAGTCGACAAGGATACTAAACAGGTCATTTCTATAAAACAATTGCTTATATTCACTAAAAATCGTCTAATGGTACCCAAATTACAATGGAAATTACGTTCTGGGTCTCAAGGGGTTAAAGCACACCTTGAGACATCTTTCAAATAATGATGATCTTACAACAAATGAGATTAAAGCACACCTTGAGACATCTTTCAAATAATGATCTTACAACACATGAGATTAAAGCACACCTTGAAACATCTTTCAAATAATTATGATCTTACAACACATGAGATTCCTGCCCACCTTCTTGCCAGTGCCCTCCCCCTCGGTGCGGTACTCCCCCACCATGCACACGGTGACAAAGGTGCGCACGTGCGGCGGCCCAGACTCCCGCACCACCTCAAAGGTCACCATCAGGTTGCGCTTGAGTGCTATTTCATGAACCAGAGATATGGGAGACTTCAAATCTGCATTGGGGTCCAAGTCTGACAGATCTGCAATGACAATAAAATGCTACATATATTACAAAAGGAAACAAGCTAACTATAGTCTTTCCAATGTATCAAGTCACTTTAGTCGCTATAATTTCTATCCATTACCATTATAATTATATATTTATACATTCCTACTCTCCCCCTATGGTGAGCGAACAACACCTCCCTCACAAGGGGTGGGGAACTAAACTACCACTCTACTAATTGAGAGGGTGGGTGGTTGGTGAATAATTTCCACAAGTGACTTGATAGAATGGAAAGACTATAGCTTGTTATGTTTTACAAGGCAAAGAAAGATACTTATATTTTGTGCTCTCCACTATGCATAATACTCTTATTTTTCTTGTAAATATTATACTGAAATTTTCTTGAACAACACAAACATGAAGCCAACTGCAGCAGTGCATTTTTTAAGCAAATTTTACTGGGCGACATTCTTTGGATATCCAGAAAGGTAGTAGGCATATCTGTTAAAATATAGTTTTTTGGATGCATCATCTTTCCTCTTTTGTATGTTATGTATAAATAAAGACCATAATTATGCAGTAATATGAATGCACTTCTGGATCTAGCACACACAGACATGATGAACCATTGTATCCAGGAAGGATTTTATGAATAAATATCTTGTCGCCCAGTAGCTGAAAATTGTTCTGAGTGGGCGACAGTTTTTCATCACTGGGAGACATTTTGGTCGCCCAGTTATGTTAAAAAATGCACTGAACGGTAGCATAGCAGACAATTTTACTTTGCATTGACAAGATTATACAAACATAATGGAAGATACACACATTGTTTCCTATACAATCATAATGGAATGTACATTGTATGAACTAAAAGGAAAAGGAATTTGTCATAAAGACGATCAGTTCAAATGTTCCTCCAGTGTTACCCAGTGGAGAGGGTGAGAGCTGCGCAACATGCAGCCCTGGGCCCCAACAGACATGCCTGGGGCTCGTGGTCAGGTAAGACAGGTAAGTACTGGTCATTTCAGAATGTTGGAGCCTTGTTATTAATGTGTATTAACCCTTGAGACCCAGAACGTAATTTCCATTGTAATTTGGGTAGGTACCATTTGACAATTTTTAGTGAATATAAGCAATGTTTTATAGATATGACGTGTTTAGTATCCTTGTCCACTAACTTATTTGGTATATTCAGTTACTTTTCGTTATTTTATGGCTAACAACAGACAATTTTATATAGCAAGGAAAGATCTGGGTGTGAAGGGGTTAATACCATATTCAGCCATTCTTCTGAAGGCCTCACCATGTGTCAGAGGCAAACAAACATGTGGTAGTATAGAACAAGAACCACCACCAGAGTCCACCACTACGACACACAAGGCATGGAGGCCTCTTTATGGGGTCACTGTATCAAAAGGGTTTAATACTATATCTTTACCACTACATAATGTACTATTTAGAAAAATGACAGCCCCCCAAAAATTAGACTGAAACAGGCCTTGGATATTCCCCTTACACCATGCTAAGTGTCTTGTATTCAAAGGGATAAACTTTATGACAAAGCTTTATATGTCAAACTAAATATTGCATGCTTAGAAAATGAGGCCCGATGGGTGTCAAAAATAAACTGGCACTAACATTGAGCTCACATGGTATTAAAAATTATGGTATTATAAAAAGTATGGAGTCACTGTATCAAAAGGGTTAAATAATATACCACTACATGTCAAACTAAATAGTGCATGCTATGAAAATGAGGCCCGATTAGTGTCAAAATAAACTGGCACTGTATCATAGAGGCCTCTTTATGGAGTCATTGTATCAAAAAAAGTTTATATACTACATCTTCACCACTACATGTCAAACTAAATAGTGAGTGATTAGAAAAATGAGGATCTTTACCACTACATGTCAAACTAAATAGCTTAGAAAATAGCTTAGAAAATGAGGCCCGATTGATGTCAAAATAAACATTGAGCTCACATGGTATTAAAAATTGAGTGAGATTGGCAGTGGGAAGGCCCTCACCTCCCTGGGTGCACGTGGCACCATTCTCAGGCATGGGCAAGGTCTTCATCAGCTTGAGGGCCTTGGAGGCAGCGTTGTGCTTGGCCTGCTGCGCCGTCGCCCCCTCCCCTATGAACTCCCGCGATCCCACCCGCAGCGTCACAAAGAAGATGGGGTAGAGTGGAGGGCGACCGTAATATTTCTGTGATGGAAAAACAATATGTGGTTGTAACACATATTACTTCGTAACATATATTACTTCATGATACATAAAACGATTTCAGAACTATGAATTTACTCAGATTTCTCCATATGAACCTATAAGGCAGGGGTGGGGAACCATTTTACTACCAAGGGCCATTTGGATATTCATGACATCATTCGCGGGCCATACAAAACTATCAACTTAAAAATCAGCCTGCTTTTTTTGGCCGACGAGAACCATACGTGAATTATACGTGTCTGTCCCGTCATCTATGTGTCCTATCCGTCCTGTAATGGACGTGCTTGTCCCTTAAAATTTACGTTATAAGTATTATGCATGCACTTAATAACAATTTATGTTGGTATGAAAAAAAAACTAAATTTATTGGATTTTGAGTCTTGTCTGTGGTTGCCTTGGCAGGGCCTGACCAAATGGTTTATACGGCCCGCGGTCCAGACGTTCCCCACCCCTGCTATAAGGGAAACAATTAGAAAAGAAGGAAAAACACCCGCTGACCTGATTGTACATGGCCCTGATGTTGGGCGGCATGTTGAAGTAAGGGTTGGGGGGCCGCGGCGTCTCCATGAAGGTGTAGATGGCGGCCTCCCCTCGCTTCATGGCCAGGGCGTTCAGCTCCACGGTGGGTGTCAACTTAGCTGTGCAGGAGGAAAGGAAACACTGATTGCAATAAGGTCTATTTTACCGGTGTGTCTACCAAAATATCCGTATAAAGAACAGAATGTGTACGTTGCACTGTTGTATGTTATTATAATTTATATGATACAAAGATCATGGATTAACTTTCCGTATAACTCGTACAACCTCATAGCTCGGACAGCCTCACCCTTACTCCCCCATATAGTCCAAGTTAGAGGAGATCTACTGTACTTATGAAACTACATATTTGTTTCAGCCCCATTTATGATAAGAATCCAAACTGTAAATTGATTGTTGATTTTTCTCTCTTTATTTTCTTTAGGGCAATGAAGGGAAATGTGGGGCGTTTTCAGTGTCTGTGTAGGGCCAAGACATTTTAGGGGGCTCAAGATAGGCTGGGTTGACTTGTAGCAAATTTATGTGTGTGGCACATGACACTGGGAGAGATGCTACTACAGTACTACTATATATAGAGATACTACTACTACTATATAGAGATACTACTACTACTATATAGAGATACTACTACTACTATATAGAGTTACTACTACTACTATATAGAGATATACTACTACTACTACTATATAGATACTACTACTACTATATATAGAGATACTACTACTACTATATAGAGATACTACTACTACTGTACTATATAGAGATACTACTACTACTACTATATAGAGATACTACTACTACTATATAGAGATACTACTATTACTATATAGAGAAACTACTACTACTTTATAGAGAGATACTACTACTACTACTACGTACTACTATATAGAGATATACTACTACTACTACTATATAGAGATACTACTACTACTACTATATAGAGAGATACTACTACTACTACTATATAGAGATACTACTAAGTACTACTACTACTTTATAGAGAGATACTACTACTACTACTACTACTATATAGATATACTACTACTACTACTATATAGAGATACTACTACTACTACTACTTTATAGAGAGATACTACTACTACTACTACTACTACTATATAGAGATACTACTACTACTACTTTATAGAGAGATACTACTACTACTACTATATAGAGAGATACTACTACTACTACTATATAGAGATACTACTACTACTACTTTATAGAGATACTACTACTACTACTATATAGAGAGATACTACTACTACTATATAGAGAGATACTACTACAGGTTGAAGTTCCCAAACTCGGCAAAATTTCTCAGAAATAGTTAACACATTGTTCTTCCTTTTCTTTGCACTTCCACCAGTAGGTGTTCCTGGACGTTTGGGAGCCATAATACCAATAACAGACCTGTAGAAGTACACAAAATAACAGTGTACACAACTCTACAGTCACAACACCACTGAACAATAACAACAAACAAATCGGCGGGAGAAACCAAGCGGCCTAGTGTGGTGGCACCCAGCGGCCGACCCGGCAACTACGCGCCGGGTTTTGGGTGTTCTGCCGTGTTTTGGAAAATCCGGAACTATAGCCGAGTTTTGGGTGTTGCCGAGTCTTGGGATGCCGAGTTTGGGAACTTCAACCTGTACTACTATAGAGAGATACTATTAAGATGTGGCATACTTACTTTGTTTGTTCTGTCTCTGAGTTTTGGGTGGCGGATGCTTGAACTGTGTCTTCTCCAGGGAAATGGCTGCTGCCGAGTGCTGGGCCTTCTTAATGCTGGGCCCCGAGGCTGTGTACTCCTCACTCTCCCCGAGACGCAAGGTGACAGTGAAGGTCTTCTTGTGCGCCGGACCCTTTTCATCCGTTAGACAGTATTGGTGTTGGATCTGCAGAATGACACAATGGATGAACCTCCAATACAAACATCATTCTAGTTTTCCTTCAATTACAGATGGACTTGCAATAAACATCATTCTAGTTTTCCTTCAATTACATTATTTGCCTGTATGCCTCCGGTGATATTAAAATTATTAGGCTTATTATTATTATTATAGAGGTATATAGCTATTATCAATTATTTGCTTTAGTACTTAAGTTCATTCCCTCGTCTATATATTATGTTGTTGTTTTTCTTGTATGCCTTCGGGTGAGAATAAAATTATATTATTATTATTATTATTATTATTATTATTATTATTATTATTATTATTATTATTACAGACAATCTCATACATTACTATAGGAGAAATTTTACACTTTTTTTTTTTTTCTATTTTTACTTGAAACTTTTTTTTTTTTTTTTTTTTACTTACAGCTTTTTCCTTGCAACAGTACTCACAATCATCTTCTGGACATTCCTATTCTTGCACTTTCTTTTTGATACACCTTTAAAAATACATGTATGGTAAAAAAAACTTATTTTCTCCAGTTAAATAAAGACTGCCCTTTTCCTGCATAATGTCATGTAGAAACTTAAATAAAACAGTTATTTTCTCCAGATCAATCAAGACGGTGCCATTTTCCTGCATAATGTCATGTGGAAACTTAAAAAAAAACCCAGTTATTTTCTCCAGATAAATCAAGACTGCCATTTTCCTGCATAATGTCATGTGGAAACTTTAAAAAAAAAACGTTATTTTCTCCAATTAAATGAAGACAAGTGCCATTTTCCTGCATAATATCACGTGGAAACTTGCAACACCAGTCAAATATAACATGATTCCAGGTATTAAGTATATATACACACCTTATTGTACCTGGCCAGTTCATTGATGAGACACATGGGCGTCTTCTCTTTGCTGGAGGCAGAAGGGTGTGTGCCCATAGAGCTCACGCCATTAAGGGGGGAGTTGGCAGAGGGGGCAATGCTAACACTGACTCCATTACTTGCCCCGCTCAGACCCACCACACCATTACTGCCAACCATGTCTTGCTGTGGCTGTGGTGGCTGTTGTGCTGTGCTTGGAGCTTTGTGGTGTAAGAGCTGTGTTGTGCTGGGATGCTGTTGTTGAAATGCGGCATTGTGTTGTGACTGCATAACAATCAGTCTTTTCTTCAATTATAGATGACCTCAATACAACATTCTAGTTCTAATTGAGGGCTTGCAATAACATCACTGTTCTAATACAGAGGACTGCAATAACATCTTCTAGTTTTCCTTTAATTACAGATGGACTTGCAATAAACATCATTCTAGTTTTCCTTTAATTACAGATGGACTTGCAATAAACATCATTCTAGTTTTCCTTTAATTACAGATGGACTTGCAATAAACATCATTCTAGTTTTCCTTCAATTACATTATTTGCCTGTATGCCTCCGGGTGATATTAAAATTATTATTATTATTATTATTATTATTATTATTATAGAGGTATATAGCTATTATCAAATATTTGCTTTAGTACTTAAGTTCATTCCCTCGTCTATATATTATGTTGTTGTTTTTCTTGTATGCCTTCGGGTGAGAATAAAATTATTATTATTATTATTATTATTATTATTATTATTATTATTATTATTATTATTATTATTATTATTACAGACAATCTCATACGTTACTATAGGAGAAAATTTGCTAAACTCATATTTGTTAGTAATATTAGTTGGAAAATCGTTTCAGTTGCTACCCATTGTATTCTTTCTAATGTCTTAATATTCTTTACTAGTTTGTGAGGGCACCACACAATTTCAGCATACTCTAGTTTTGGTCTTATCATTATGAATATTTTTTGTCATCATATCTTTATCCATGAAGTGAAAAGCAACCCTTATGTTCATCATCCTACACGTATCATTAAATACTTTATTCATATGATTCTCTGATGATAAATGTCCCTGGAACTCCATTCTTAAGTCTTTCTCTTCATTTAATCTTTCATCTAGTTCTATTCTTTCAGCCTTTCTCTCTTTTCTTGCAGTTTTCTTACTTTCCTATGTTCTTTCAGCCTTTCTCTCTTTTCTTGCAGCTTTCTTACTTTGCTATGTTCTTTCAGCCTTTCTCTCTTTTCTTGCAGTTTTCTTACTTTCCTATGTTCTTTCAGCCTTTCTCTCTTTTCTTGCAGCTTTCTTACTTTGCTATGTTCTTTCAGCCTTTCTCTCTTTTCTTGCAGCTTCCTTACTTTCCTATGTTCTTTCAGCCTTTCTCTCTTTTCTTGTAGCTTCCTTACTTTCCTATGTTCTTTCAGCCTTTCTCTCTTTTCTTGCAGCTTCCTTACTTTCCTATGTTCTTTCAGCCTTTCTCTCTTTTCTTGCAGCTTTCTTACTTTCCTATGTTCTTTCAGCCTTTCTCTCTTTTCTTGCAGCTTCCTTATTTTCCTATGTTCTTTCAGCCTTTCTCTCTTTTCTTGTAGCTTCCTTACTTTCCTATGTTCTTTTAGCCTTTCTCTCTTTTCTTGCAGCTTCCTTACTTTCCTATGTTCTTTAGCTTTCTCTCTTTCTTGCAGCTTCCTTACTTTCCTATGTTCTTTCAGCCTTTCTCTCTTTTCTTGTAGCTTCCTTACTTTCCTATGTTCTTTTAGCCTTTCTCTCTTTTCTTGCAGCTTCCTTACTTTCCTATGTTCTTTCAGCCTTTCTCTCTTTTCTTGTAGCTTCCTTACTTTCCTATGTTCTTTTAGCCTTTCTCTCTTTTCTTGCAACTTCCTTACTTTCCTATGTTCTTTCTTACAGCCTTTCTCTCTTTTCTTGTAGCTTCCTTACTTTCCTATGTTCTTTTAGCCTTTCTCTCTTTTCTTGCAGCTTTCTTACTTTCCTATGTTCTTTTAGCCTTTCTCTCTTGTCTTTTAGCTTCCTTATTTTCCTATGTTCTTTTAGCCTTTCTCTCGTTTTTTAGCTTCCTAACTTTCCTACGTATGTTCTTATGTTCATCTTTGAGTGCTAAAACATCACTGCCCAGTCTGTGCTTACCTGTACATGATGTTGGGGATGTTGCTGTTGCTGCTGTTGCTGCTGTTGCTGTTGCTGTTGCTGTTGCTGCTGCTGCTGCTGCTGCTGCTGCTGCTGCTGCTGCTGTGGAGGCTGCTGATGTTGATGTTGATGCTGATGATGTTGATGCTGGTGTTGATGTTGGTGTTGCTGCGGATGTTGAGGTTGTTGTGGTTGTGGTTGTTGTTGTTGTTGATGACTACTGTTAGGTGAGGTGCCCATCCCGCCAGGCCCAGTGCTACCCATCCCACCCATCTGTGTGCACAAAATAATGAGGGAAAAATAATCAACAATGTATTTACAGTTTGGATTCTTATCATAAATGGGGCTGAAACAAATAGATACAAGAAATCACAAAGGATAAATATTATGGTTGACTCATCACTCATTTGAATAAGTACTGCAGCCTCAGTAGGCACAGTGTTTCATGAAAGGCTTGGAGATGGAGAGTTCAAGACAAGGCAGGCTGAGTGGACTCACTTGGTGTGGGGCAGAGTGGTGCATGACGGAGTGTGGGGCATGGGTCATGTGGGGAGGACCCGTCACGCCCGCTGTGGCTTGAAGGTGGGCCGGCCCTCCGTGGTGGCCCCCATGCGGCCCACCATGGGGACCACCGTGCGGCCCATTACTGCTGCTGCCACTGTGGAGGCCCATGTGTGTCCCGGAGTGAGGACCACCATGGCTGTGAGGGCCTCCATGGGGGCCCGTGGGTGGCCCCCCATGGGGTCCTGAATGTGGGCCAGAGTGGGGACCAGAGTGAGGGCCAGAGTGTGGTCCTGAGTGTGGCCCCGAGTGAGGGCCTGTGTGTGGTTGTGTGTGGGGCCCCGTGTGGGGATTAGAGTGCGGGGCAGAGTGGTGGGGTGCATGGTGTGGGCCATGGGATGGGTGAGGAGTGTGGTGCTGGGTTTGTGCAGGGTGGTGTGCGGGGTGGTACTGGGAGTGTGGGGGGCCTGTGTGTGGGGGAGGCCCTGTGGGGGGAGGCTGAGGAGGTCCACTGGGATGATGTGGAGGAGGACCAGGATGGTGGGGGCCAGGGGGGCCATGGTGGTGGTGTGGGTGGTGGTGGTGGTATTGGGTGCTGAGGGTGTGGTGGTCAGGACCAACACCTGAATCTGGGTGACTCATGGCCTGAGTCATGACAGCCATCCCGCCAGTAGGAGCCATCATGGGCGCCATGCTCACCATACCTGCAACCCCACACTCAGGTTAAAATACCAATAAATAGGGGATAAAAGAAAATAAATATATCAATGAACATTGGGTAAAGACTCATGGTCAGCATTGCAGCCCTGGTGTCAGCCCTTACCCTGCATGGATACAGGCGGTGGCTGTGTCATGGAGACCATCATGGGGGGTCGCTGCTGGTGGGGCGGCACCAGGCTAGGCTGAGCCATGCGCATTGGGACCTGCGCCATCCTGCAAAACACCTTCATTACATGACACCTTCAGGAACCTGTCTGTGTGTCATGGACAAGACCTAGGATGCCGGCAATGACCATTGGCTGAATCCAAAGATCTCTTAGGAGAGTTACACTTTTTTGCATTTCACATACAATTATAATGTCAATGGAAATAATTACAAATAAAAGTGGCAAAAAAGGGTTAGTCGACTGTCCAGACCCATTTTCAGCGGCCAGAAATCCATAAAACCATTTCCGTCACAGCGAAGTAATGGATCGCGGCCTGGCCATTGAAAGGGCCATGAAATAGGGTTAGATTAGGCTATTTTAGGTCAATTATGTATAACCGCCTTGCAGGGAAACTTAGATAAGTTAAACGAGTGGGGAATCAGGTGGCAAATGGAATTTAAAATTGAAAAGTGTAGCATAAAAAATGTAATAATGTTGGTTGAAAAAATCATCATAATAGTTACACCCTAAGCAAAGTACCATTGAACCGTTCAGAATGTGGGAGGGATTTGTGTGTTCTAGTGGGCTTAGAAGTTAGATCTCCATCCTGGAACACAAGTCAAGCAGGGTAAGCCCCTCTGGCTCCAGTGGCTTGTTAGGAAGAGGATCCCACTAAAATATAATTGAAAAAATATGGAATTTTGCCAAAAACAATAACCACCACATAACATCAAATCTATCAGAAAAAATATAATTTCATCCTAAAAATAGCAGGATGCTGGGAGACCAAATGACCATAACTTAACCTAACTTCTTAACCAAGAAAGGGCTGCCCCACCCACCATGGACCCCCGACGGCTGATTAACCTAACCTTTCACTTAACTTAACCTTCTGGCTGGGGGGGCTTATCCCAAAATTTATACATTTGCGACGGAAATGCTGTAGAGCAGAACCCAATTAGGGTAAAATTCTAAGAGTCCTTTCCCGCCCTTATTAGTGGGCTTTTTTTCTTCCAGACCTTCACAAATCCCTTCAGATACCTCTAAAACGTGATTATAAAGTGAGAGAGATAAAAAAAAAAGATAAAAAAACGAGAAAGGACTCTAGAATTTTACCCTAATTAGACCACGGAATATAAACGTCAATGAAATAACGAAGGTAATTAATGAATAACGCTCCAAAACCTGGCGAAGCATTCCTGCAAACCCCACTATTGCTGCAAACAACCATTAAAACCTCTGCCAACATCAAAACTCCTACAACCATTAAAACACTCCTGGAAACACCAAAACTCCTACAACCATTAAAACACTCCTAGAAACACCAAAACTCCTACAACCATTAAAACACTCCTAGAAACACCAAAACTCCTAGCTACAACCATTAAAACACTCCTAGAAACACCAAAACTCCTACAACCATTAAAACACTCCTAGAAACACCAAAACTCCTACAACCATTAAAACACTCCTAGAAACACCAAAACTCCTACAACCATTAAAACACTCCTAGAAACACCAAAACTCCTACAACCATTAAAACACTCCTAGAAACACCAAAACTCCTACAACCATTAAAACACTCCTAGAAACACCAAAACTCCTACAACCATTAAAACACTCCTAGAAACACCAAAACTCCTACAACCATTAAAACACTCCTAGAAACACCAAAACTCCTACAACCATTAAAACACTCCTAGAAACACCAATTTTCCCTGCCAACCCCACACAACCTCGCCTCAACCCCAACACACAAAGGAAATCACAATCACCACCCCATCACTAACCCCACAGGACCCCAGACACAAAATAAATAAAACCCCCCAAGCAGAGAACACTAGCGGTGCAGACGACACACAGGCACACACACAACGTAACCCTATTCTCAACCCCTTCCACCCCGCCCTTACCTTACACGTGTAGCCTCTCACTCCACCTCAACCCACAGGAATAGACGAGCACTTGAGGTTGAAGTGAAATCAGAGGCGTGAGGGGTTAATAATGAGTGGATAAACGTATAGCAAACAGAGACGGGGTATTCCTACAAGCTAGAGTGCGGCCATGCTGGGTGCGGGGCTCAAAGGACCTTACCCCTTACACCTTTATTTTAGGCTATTTTGACCTTATTTTTACCTTTTAATATACTTTTCCGTGTGTTTTAATGCATAGCGAAGTAATACAATGTTGCTGGCTGGGTGCGGGGCTCGTTGAAGGACCTTACCCTAGTAGACCTTTATTTCTCGCTATTTTGACCTTTTTATCTACTTTTCCATGTGTTTTAATGCATAAGGTAGTAATACAAGGTTAATTATTGTATATTTTAGTTATATAAGGTGTCATTCAGTGTATTACAGCGGGTATATACAGAAAACGATCCTGTATCATAAATTTCAAGAGTAGCTTATGTATCCTTACCCTTTAGACCTTTATTTTTCGCTATTTTGACCTTTTAATCCACTTTTCCGTGTGTTTTAATGCTTAGGGAAGTAATACAGTGTGCTTTATTGTATCTTTTAGTTATATAAGATGCCATTTAGTGTATTACAGGCCGGGTATATACAGAAAACGATCCTGTATCATAAATTTTAAGAGTAGCTTATATATATTTTATCTCTAGTCGCGATGTTTTTTGTGGGTGAGTAGTGCAACGTGTTAGGATTAAGTAAATGGGTCTATCAGTAATTATTGGCTTCATTCTACATTGTAGACCAAATATTGATATTAAAGAACCTATATTTTGAGTTTCAAGGATAATTAATGTATGCCTGGATCTGTTTCTGTTTCTGAATAAATAACCTCATCAATCGGGAAAAATTACCCAATTTCATGATCTTTTTAGTTAGTTAACGCTAATTTATGCATGGTTCTAATTCATTTATCATATAACGAAATATATCAATGGAAAGCTAATGAAATTCCGCTTATATTGATATTGTCCATGTAAAATGTTTTCGAGCAAAATATTAAATGGGAGCTGGAGTTGGTGAATATCAAGTTCATGCATATTTCTTGAAAGTCTCATAATGGCCTTTCTTTAGCGTGTTTTACGGTTTTTTACTTGATAATATTATAGAACAAACATTTCCGAAGACAACAGTATATCTCTTATACTGATAAACATATATTTGGTAGGGGAAAATTACCATAAGCTGGCAAACATGGGCGGCAAGTTTAGTTTGTTGGTCCTCCAGCTCGCTCCGACGGGCGGCATTTGGCTTGAAGCCGCGTCTGTCGCAGCCACAACAAGGGCTGTGACGTCACGTGCAAGACACCTATAGACGGTTTCAAATTTCACTACTCGTTTTTTTTCGGGCGACGACGACGTGTAAGGACCACAGAGTTATACACTCTAACTATATGTATATATACACTCTATACACATATGTATATCTATATATATATATGTGTAACTCTGTGGTGAGGACACTCAGTAAATAAACACTAACTGGTGACCTTATTGTTGGTCGCTATTCTGGTGATATTTTTGTAATTTGTTCATTTATAGCCATAATATGACACAGATGAAGACACAAAATGACACACAGTCTCCAGATAGCCCCTTCTAACTTTCCTGAAATCATGGATGTAGCAATGTAAGTATTAACGCCACCACACGTCTGTAAACAGAAGAAAAAAAGTTGTCCTGGCGACTTTACTGTTATCTACGGTAGGTTTTTATAAGTACTTTGACAATCGCATGGGTGGCTCAAATCGGGATTAATAATAATATTACTAATATTATTATTAATTAATACAGGAGACTAGAGCAGAAAGACGGGGCCCTGTGTACGGTGTTAGGGCTGTATGGGGACAGAAAGGAAACTGAAAGTATTGTAAACCTCACCAAAGTGTTCCTAAAGCCCCGTCCACACTACCACTCACCACCGTCGGTGCTTCCTGTCGGTGCTTGCCGACGGGAAGCGCCGTTGCCAGGGTTGTGTCCACACGAACGGTTTTGTTCGGCGGTCAGCGCGCTTCCTGATTTCAAAGTGAGTCATGTTTTCTGCATATCGTGTACTCTCACTCGAGATTATGAAATAACCACAGGTTTAGAAAAACTGACCCAACTATCATCTTCATGACACATTTCTGCATATCATAAGCAAGAAAAATATACGAAAACCTTTTTGTGTATTCTAAAAAATAAAGCAAAAAGAAATAGTGTATAAGTACACATTTTTCTCACTTTTTTGTCTTCAACTCGCTGCAATTTCCCGACCATTTCTCCCATTTAATTTTTGATCACATACTCGTAATCAGCTGACTTTCTTGGTTCTGATGGTATACGGTACATAGCAATGCAAAAATATCTAAATAGTGAAAACTGCCGATAACTTGAAGCATGTGTTTGGCGCTGACCCGTGAGTGACGGGCATGCCCGCCCAATATTAAACCTGCTGAATGTTGGCGGGCAGCGCCGACGGTTAAATTTTGCTCGTCGGCATCGTGTCCACACTGCCACTTTTGAGTGACGAACACTGTTCGACGGCAAGCGCCGACGGTGGTGAGTGGTAGTGTGGACGGGGCTTAACGCAGTGTTGGGAGACCAGAACACAAAATAGACAATGAATTAGGATGATAATCAAAGGATTGAAAACTGATCAAAATGTCTTTCCCAGGTGAAATAAACAGGGGAAGAGTTAACAAGTTTTGTTAATGAAGGAGACGAAGTGGAAGAGGACCTATGAAGCGATACTAAGCGACTAAGGTCACAAGAAGAAGAAGAAGAATACTGAATATACTAATACTGATCAATGTATTGAAGTAATGATTCATCTAGCAATGCGCTTAACATATTTTTATGTTTTGCAGTAAGTTTTGTCTAATTTGTGATTTTTAAGGAATATCTGTAAGTATCATGTCACTGTGAATTGGCTGAAATAGGGACTTCTAATCATTGTAACTGAAAACTGACTCCAGATTCGTGTTCAGCATGCCCGAAAACTGATAGGAACTAATTTTCAAAAAAATCTATTTATAAAAAAATATTGCAAATTTTTTGCAATTGCAAAATTTACAATATTTTTTGAAAAATAGATTTGCGTGAAAATTACTTCCTAATAGTTTTCGGGCAAGCTGAACACGAATCTGGAGTCAGTTTTCAGTTACAATGATTAGAAGTCCCTATTTCAGCCAATTTACAGTGACATGATACTTACAGATATTCCTTAGAAATCACAAATTAGACAAAACTCACTACAATTAAGACATAAAAATATGATAGGCATTGCTAGATTAATCATTACTTCAATACAATGATCAGTAGGATTAGTATTTTCAGTGGTATGCCTTGATTTTATTTTTAAATCACGTTCTTTCTCAATAACTAAAAAACTATGGCAGATAAGTGCATCATGTACTTATCTGGAGAAGTAAATATGAAGTAGATCAAGGGCTATCATTTGGCGTAATGCAAAAAAATATTGATTGGTAAATAACCGAGAAAAAAGCATATGCGTACATTTATACAAAATATAGATTTTCTCAACAACCATGAGGTGTTTTGACAAGCCGATTACTGCATCATGTAGAACACCTCAAGATCAAGATGAACCTTTATTACTTCGATAAGATTTCTTCTGCGACTCATAGTTTTGAAAAATCATCGTTTTTCCCTCTTATTTTCCTAGATTCTCCCATCTCTATAAAATGGTTTTCTTCACTTTCCCTTGCTACTTTAAACATCTAACTCATTTAGGTCATCCTTTTCTCTTCTTTTCTCTCATGCAGCAATTAAGTCTATCCAATCTCTCCTCATTATGACAATTGCTTTACGCTTGACAACATTCTACTTGCCACTCTTTGTCATCAATATTCATTCCTGCAATCTGAGAAGAGAGAGAGAGAGAGAGAGAGAGAGAGAGAGAGAGAGAGAGAGAGAGAGAGAGAGAGAGAGAGAGAGAGAGAGAGAGAGAGAGAGAGAGAGAGAGAGAGAGAGAGAGAGAGAGAGAGAGAGAATCATCCTGTTTGTGAATGGTCTCTGCGGATATGTCACCTCTTTTACGAGCAAACAAACCCTCTACAAAGTTCTCCACCTCCTGGATTATCAATGTATCAATAGCCTACACTTCATAAATCACATATAACATAACATATAGCATAACATATAACATAACATAACATAACTTCTTTATGTGTGATCCTGCGACTCAACGACAGATACAAAACAAAACTCCTTATACAAAAATATCGGGTACCATCTATACTGTCAATAAAATAAGAACATAAGAAAATAAGGCAGCTACAAGAGGCCGCGAGACCTACACGAGGTAGTTCCTGTTACTTAATACTACCTACATCCCCCTTTCATCCCCACCCATGAAATTATCTAGCTCCATAATATGTACAGACCAGATAAGATAAGATTTTCATCCTATCTAGACACTTTGCAAGTACCAACTACAAGGTTATTGACTATACAAAGCGCCGCCACGTCAGCACGAACTAGGCGGACTCATGTACAGACCAGCAGCGACATTAGTATACATCCGACATATAGCTACAGGAGACGGGTTGAGCGCTCTTTTGTATTACTATTATGTCGGGCCAGGAATGAATGAAAACAAGAGTGGTAGGAGTGTGGACTGTGGATGGCCCTGGCCTCATGCATCATGGACACCACAGGAGGCAAGCGTCGTGTTTCGTGGGTGAATAAAACCGTAAAAGACAATTGTTAGCTCTTTCCATATATACAAAGCCGGCCACTCGAAGGCATTTCCCCGACAAGTCAATATTCCCGCGCATCCAGGGGTAGGAAGGGCCGGTCAGTGACACACATACACATATCACAGCTTCTGTCGCATTCGTGAAGGACTCGGGAAAGTGAGCAGCGAAACGTTAACAATGCCATACGGAGGCGTTACTGTGCCGTTACACATGCACCCTTCTCCTAGCATGTTACAGAACTACCTTTAAAGACGGTGTGAGGGAGCGACCCCCGACAACCGGCAACCAACACACCTGCCGGGCCGCCGCACTGCCGCAGCCACGCACTCCATCCCGCACCTTCCCCCAGCTGACACGCGCGTCCCAGTCCCTCCCTCCACACACCCACATGTAAGTTGACTTGCCTACAATTTTCATAAGTCTAACCTTATCAACAATGAAGTTATTCCTCGTCTTAGACTTAATTTCTTTGATGCTGCAATAGGGAGTGGATAAACTGCTGTGTGTTCGCCAATTTGTATTAGGATATACAGTTACCGACGCTATATATGACAGAAATTGGAAGATTTCTTCTATATTAGCCTACTACTTTGTCCGCATATTGTTCGCTTCGACTACCTACCTGCCATCACACATACACACACACACACACACAGGTTTTCGACAGGGTAGTCTTGTCCCCTTCATTACTTTATTCATTATGGCAGCGACGTCTGAGGGCACATGTATACATATAGACGCACGCAGCAGGGGGTGCCTTAAACATTAGGCACCTGGGCTGACCCATACTGGCATTCTGCTCGTCCCGCAAAGAACCTTGAAATATTGTGGCGATTTTTTTTTTTTTGAGGCCCAGGGTATCGAGGCACTCACACCCAGTAGACCCCCCCCCCCACCGCCGCCACGCCCCTTTAAACTGTCGGGGCATTCACACACAGTAGACCCCACCCCCACCCCCGCCACGCCCCTTTAAACTGGAGCAGCAACAGCATTACCTCTCCATCAACACTGCCTGACACTCGAGGCACCAGCAGCACCGCTCAGGAACCCTGCTTGACTCATTGCAAATTCCCCGCTTTATACCTTTGCCTGCCTGCCTTGCTGCCTCACTGCTGTGTTTCTTGTTTATACGTAGAAGCTACAGCAGGAGGATTAGAAGTTACAGTAGTGGTAGTAGAATATTAGTAGTAGTAGTAGCCACTTAATTATACCGCTTTACCCGCGAGTCTCCTAACCGCTTTAAAAACCAGATCTGCCACCAACACAATAATTTCTCAGTCTTTCATCCAAATTGCCGGGACGCCGCGACAACCGGCTATAGGCGTCGCCTCCTCCACGCCTCCCAGTCTTGACACACTTACATCCCCAAAGTCAGAGTGTGGCCAGTCCTGCCACCCCCACTCTACTCCACTTCCTGATGCGTAAGGCAAGTAGAACGCGGTCAATTGTTGCCAAATACGGATCCAAGACTTTATCGTGTGCCTCAGGAAAGTTGTAAACCTCACACTCGTAACTGAATTGGTGATTTTTGTTAATTTTTTTAGTATCCTATTTATTGTGGCCACTATGACGGTGGTGCTGACGGAGGGGCTGCAGCATTGGCCTACCCCTGCCTGATGCTTGCCGCTACAGGACAGTCAAGGAAGCTAGAGGTATTTCGTGTCTCTAGCTTCCCTAAGTACAGTAGTGTTGGTGTTTCAGCTTTACATTGAGGTCAAGAATATAAACAGAAGGAAACAAGACCATCGCCCTGCTTCTCATGTCCTCCGGTAACCCACAAAGCCTTCATGTATGGTGACACCGTTTGGCTGTCACCGTCGCCAAGCAAACATGTCTGTCAGTACCACGGATTCCATCTACGCGGGCGTATTTAGTGACCACTGTGACAGGGATATGCAGGGGCGTCCCATTCTCTTTTCTCTTTCTCTTCTCATTTCTTCTCTTCTAATCTTCTTCTTCTCCCTTCGTTTCACCTCTTTCATCTCTTTTTGTATTCACGTCTATAAGCCCAGTTTTCAATAAACTACATGTTGTGTAATGCCTCGGCGGCTCATTGTCCGCATGCTCATTGAAGTCTCAGTCACATTCGCCAAATTGCAGTAGCGTGCGTGATTAGCATTCCTTATGCTTGATTCGGCTTGGTTTAGTTTTTGACTTGGTTTGGCTTGGTTTGGCTATAGAAGGGAACCCATACCACTGTATACCGCAATTCTATCAGTCATCGCCACGAAGAACCTAACAGCGCGAGATAAGTGAAGTGATAAATCTGAGATATTGAAACCTCTGATGACCAATTGCCGATGATGTGGAATCAATGACTATAAGCGCGGTTTAACGATATACAGAAAGTAATTTAACCTTTCGAACGAGAAGTAACGGAAACACGCGTTGGTAATAACGGTTTGCTGAAACGAGCAAAAGACCTCCACGCCCCTGCCGCCGGGCGGGGGCGGCGGGGGGCGGGGGGGCAAGGGGGGGGGGTGCACCTGTACTACACCGCTGACCTATATTATGCCTGCATGGCCGGCTGTTACCTGTTCGGCGCTCACTTATAACACGGTGCTGCCACGCCCTTCACCTTCACCCCCCTCCCCTCCCTCCCCTCCACCCCATCATCTTTAACCCCTAACCATAAGAACATAACAGAAGGAAGCTACAAAAGGCCGCGAGACCTACACGTTGTAGTTCCTGATACTTAACACTACCTACCTCCACCTCTCTTCCCCATCCATGAATTTATCTAGCCTCCTTTTAAAGCTCCCTATTGAGCGACACCCTAACAATACATAAACACATACATACATAAATACATAGCCCCATAAATCATACACATACACATAAACACTACCCCCATAAACACATAGTACATACATACATACATAGTTGTTGTTTTTTACACACATATATACACTAATAATGCAACACAACCACACCTATACACACACGCCTTAATATTGGCTCTGGGTGTCTTGGCTTCCTGTATTGAGTTCCTGAAAGTCCAGTAGGCCAGGAAAAGCTGTCAAGAGAAAGCCAACGAGGGCGGCGTGACCGAACACGTCAGACAGGTGTTACAGCTCCGCCCGGAACGGTGCATACCTCCTCCACCACAACCACCGCCACCACGGTACCACCACCACCACCAACACCACCACTACCACCACTACTACCACCTCCACCACCACCACTACCACCACTCGTCTCTACCTCCTCCTATATACTTCTTCATTTCTTCCATTTACTACTGCTACTACTATACCATTACTATATACTGTTACTACTATACCACTACTACTACTACTACTACTCCTATACCACTACTACTACTATTACTCCTATACAACTACTACTACTACTACTACTCCTATACCACTACTACTACTACTACTAACTACTATTATACTACTACTACTACTACTACTACTACTATACCACTACTACTACTACTACTACTACTATACCACTACTACTACTACTACTACTATACCACTACTACTACTACTACTACTACTATACCACTACTACTACTACTACTACTATACCACTACTACTACTACTACTCCTATACCACTACTACTACTACTACTCCTATACCACCACTACTACTACTACTACTCCTATACCACTACTACTACTACTACTACTATACCACTACTACTACTACTACTGCTACTACTATACCACTACTACTACTACTACTCCTATACCACTACTACTACTATTACTCCTACTGTCACTAATACCACTAATATTACCGCCACCACTTATACTACTACTACTGCTACTACTATACCAATATTACTACTACTCCTATATTACTGTCACTAATATATACCACTGATGTTACCACTACAGTTTTTACTACTACAACTATTACTACAACTACTATTACTCCTACTGTCACTAATACCATTCAGAGGTTCATACAGGAGTATAGCTAATGTGCCAGTCACCGAGGAGGACGGCAGTGTATACGCCTTTAGGGGTTGATGAGGATGAGGGAGCAGGAGGAGGAGGAGGAGAAGGAAGAAAGTGGAGGGGCAGGTAATTCGAGAGAAAAGAACAAAAATACATGTGCACCTTAATGACGAGAATGAGGGAGAAACGCTTATCCTCTCTCTCTCTCTCTCTCTCTCTCTCTCTCTCTGCTCTCCTCTCTCTCTCTCTCTCTCTCTCTCTCTCTCTCTCTCTCTCTCTTTCCTCTCTCTCTCTCTCTCTTCTCTCTCTCTCTCTCTCTCTCTTCTCTCTCTCTCTCTCTCTCTCTCTCTCTCTCTCTCTCTTCTCCATCTCCTCTCTCTCTCTCTCTCTCTCTCTCTCTCTCTCTCTCTCTCTCTCTCTCTTCACTCCGTTACTTTACGTCATGAGGGTTTGCCTTCGTCCTAAACCAACAATGTTCACCACTTCAAACCTGAATGCATGTGTGTGTGTGTGTGTGTGTGTGTGTGTGTGTGTGTGTGTGTGTGGCCGCCATTGAAAGCCCGTTCCATGATAATAAAAAACAATAGGATAAACACAGTAAAAAAAAATGAAGAGCGTTCAAATTCTCCGGTCGGCGATCAAGACACAAATAAGGCACCGCTGACACCTATCATAGCAGAACATACGCAGAACATACGCAGAACAGACGCAGAACAGACACAGAACATAAACAGAATATACACAGAACAGACGCAGAACAGACGCAGAACATACACAGAACATACGCAGAACATACGCAGAACATAAACAGAACATACACAGAACATACGCAGAACATACGCAGAACATACACAGAACATACGCAGAACATACGCAGAACATACACAGAACATACGCAGAACATACACAGAACATACGCAGAACATACACAGAACATACACAGAACATACGCAGAACATACACAGAACATACGCAGAACATACACAGAACAGACGCAGAACAGACGCAGAACATACACAGAACATACGCAGAACATACACAGAACATACGCAGAACATACACAGAACATACGCAGAACAGACGCAGAACATACACAGAACAGACGCAGAACAGACGCAGAACAGACGCAGAACATACGCAGAACAGACGAAGAACATACGCAGAACAGACGAAGAACATACACAGAACAGACGCAGAACATACACAGAACAGACGCAGAACATACGCAGAACAGACGCAGAACAGACGCAGAACAGATGCAGAACAGATGCAGAACAGACGCAACAACCACTTCAAGTAATCCTAACGAGCGGCTGAATGAGGGCGGAAAGGCTATTGTCAGTCAAGCAAAATGAATAATGTGGTGAAACTAGACTTACCTCCATTAACAAGGAGTCGTTCACCGCAAAGCCGCCAGCTGTTAGGGGGCTTGTACGGTTATTCAGTGATATTCACGCCTCCGTCTGCTTTCTCCTGGCAGGGAAAGAAATGTTTTAATTAGCCAGCGCCGTGACGCCCTATGGTACTGCAGCTTTCCCTCGTTAGCTGGCGTCCTCGTGCCTCGTAAATAATAAGGAGCTTTAAAAGGAGGCTAGATAATTTTATGGATGGGGATGAAAGGTGGAGTTAGGTAGTGTTAAGTAACAGGAACCACCACGTGTAGGTCTCGCAGCCTCTTGTAGCTTCCTTATTTTCTTATGTTCTTATGTTCTTATACAAGTGATGTTATATTTAGACATTGAGGGCACCACACAAGGAGTAAACTGGTGGCAAGGAAGGCGTCTTTACTTGACTCATATAGACTTTGCTCCGCTTGTGAATGAATCAAGTGTATACTGACTTAATAGAATGTAATGTTGTAACTTGCTGTGACCCTGTTCTCCTGTCCTGCCCCCTATAGAGTGTTCTCCTGTCCTGCCCCCTATAGAGTGACCATGGCCCGCGTTGGTGTGCTGTTGCTGCTGCTGTGTGCTGTGATGACCCTCGTGGCCGCCCAGGATGCTCCCTCCACGACCGTGCAGGTGAGTTTGCCATTCGCAGTTTACCGCCAACCCAAGGCCAAGGAAAAGAGATTCTATTCCACTAAGGGGTGGAGTCTTGGTGGCAAGAGTCTTGCCACCAACCCTCCGCTGTGCCATGCTTGGGTATACCACTCAAATCCTCCACAGAATTCCGCTGTGACGACAGACAGAGACTCAGATGTTGATTACTTGATTGCTAAGGATTATTGATGTGGAATTTAGCACACATTTGCATTCTATTTATGTGTGTGGCGTGTCCTACATGCTTGTTTACAGGAACTACCACGTGTAGGTCTCGCGGCCTCTTGTAGCTTCATTATTTTCTTATGTTCTTATGTTGTTGATGTCCTGCAGGCGCCCGGAGTGTTGGACAGACTGATGCAGGACTACGTGTACCCGCTGAGGGAATACGACTGGATGGGTGCTTTCAGGAGGATGCTGAGCTCCGTGATGAACTACGCTGCTGCAGAGGACAAGGAGCCTAAATCCGGCCACCCGGTAAGTCCACCTCGCACACACCGGGAGGAGAAAAGGATGCCACAAGGTAAGAAGAGACAGGAGGGAGGGCGGGGAGCACACTTGTATATAAATAACACAACATTAAATTTTACTTTCATGAGTTAAGGAGGCAATATATAGCGGCTATACGGACCATTTGGGACAGTGTGGTGAACGGTATACCGGGTACAGGTTGTTGGACGGTAGCATGAGACTAACGGGGCTATTATAGAGGAAAAGGGTAGATTTGCGTCGATCCGAAAGGGTAGATTTGTAAGGGTAGAAAAAGGCAAGATTAATAGACACTATATTAAAAAAGTCTATTGATCTTGGAAAAAGGGTAGCGGTATTTCATCACTACAAATACCTTTTTTCTACCCTTTTCCTACCCTTCTTTTCTAAGAGTGATAGAGACAGTGGACAGCTCCCTGGTATTGGGATATGTTCTTCACTGGTGTAGATGTAGTCGGTGAGGGTCATGAGTGGGTCCTGGTGCTGGGAGACTAATAATTTGGTGATGACGTGAGGGTCTTAGTTGTAGTAATGAGGTTAAACCATACTTCTGGATCAGCTGGGGTTTTCCTGTCAGGGGATTTAATTACTGAAACTTGAATCCAAACAAACTCAGTAGACATTCAGTGGGGATGAGTTTGGCAGGGAGAGTTCCAGAGCGCTGAATCAAAACCAGGAAGTCAAATGTAAATTCCTTGATCTGCTGGGCTGGTTTGGACGCGATATACACATAAGACTGGCAGGTGACGGTGACTCGGTGTGTGTAAATAGGGTATGTAAATAGGGCCTGGGATTGGCTGGCAGAGAGGGAAGCATCGTGTGCCGGCGTCCTGCGTCAATGCTAAGTAACGTAATCCTCAGTGTCCTCCCGGCCTCCCTCCCTGCCTGGCCGAGCAGCAGCCTCACCCGCCTCTCTCTCCCGACAGGCACAGGATCGAGCAACCTTTGCGGTGAGGAGGGTGCTCGCCCGGGCCGCCCACTTCGTTGACTCCTTCTTGGCTTAGGTCCGCCCCGCCCCTCGCCCCGCACATTCTGTAGCACACGTGTCTTCCCTTTCCTTTGCTGTCTGTAATTCCTCCCCGGCCATGGCCAGTACTGCCTCATCTCGGCGCTTCCCTCCCTGCTATAGACGCCCTCCATCCCCACCTTCACTCCGCCTTCGTGTGTGTCTGTGTGTCTGTCACAAGCTGTCGCCGAAGGGAGTCTCCTTCCCTTCCTCTACTCATTTACTTCTCTTCGCAATCATTCAAAATATTGTACACAGATTTGTCGTAATTTATTTGTAAATAACGAGTATCATCGCTTTCACTGACATACTGACATCACTGACATCACTCACGGCCTAACCTGTCGCTTGCCCACTAACGTCTCGTTAACCTTGCGTCTCGCTACACTACCTCTGCTTCACGCGGGGACAACGCACACTAAAGAATTCATGTCCACAGGTTTTTGCTACTTAGAGATCAATCATCTCCAGTATGAGTTCTCTTTTCTTTGCCGCACGTCCACACCTCCACGTGTAGTCTAGCAGGGCGGTAGTGTGATGGTGGCGGTGGTGGTGGTGATGGTGGAAGCCGTGACGCTGATATTAACGCAAGCATGACCTGGCAGTTACGGGCGGTGATGCACCTCCTCACGGCGGCCCTCGACGCCCGCCCCGCCTCGCCGCCCGCCATCGAGACGCAGGAGCAAGGGAGGCTGTTACTGGCCTACCTCAAGGGCTACGGCATAAACACAAACGATAACGTGAGTCCTGAATTGGCGGCGCATTCCTGGGACTACCTCGGCTACCTGTGGCTGTACGCCGGCATGACCATCCTGGGCGCCTTGTGGCCGCTGGCAAAGTTCATCCCTGAAGAGGAACTCCTCTACCCTGATTACGATTTTGACAAGGCAAGGGAGACCGAGCAGAACTACTATGATTATGACCCTGCTGAGGATGCTGACGTGGAGGTGGAGGACGACTACTCCTACAACTACCAATCCAGCATCCAGGCCTTTGGCGGCATTGGTAAGCGACGCAACACCTACAACACCTACAAGCCTGCGCCGCCCCTGCACCGCCGCCTCAGCCGCCGCCGGGCACCGCCGCGGCACTAGGCAACGGGCCGAGTCTCCTCCACACACCCGCGTGACCAAGACTGCAGGACGGAGTCTTCTTCCTACGATGCAAATTAGGCGTCGACAAGACCCTGGGCGCCGCGCTGCCCTGCATACCAGGCGGGCACGGCAGCGGCGTGGGAGGAGTCTTGCGTATAGGCGCGAGGTCACGGGTGCAGGTCACCTGTGACTTAAGTAGTCATTATGTAGTTGTTGTAATTTATTTATTTTGGTGATCTCTTTCACCTGTGCTTCGAGGATGTGGTGGCCTTGTTGTTATTGTTATTTATAATAAATAATTGAATAGACGTCAGAGGGTTTACAGAAGCAATACACAGGAACTATGCAGACGTAAAAAGACCTGATCTGTAACACCCCAGGACTCTGCCTCTGTTGCCTTCCCCTTCCCCGCCACACCTGATCCATGGCACACCCTGCCAGCCCTCAGCACGAGCCTCACGCTAACTGTGACGTGGCAAACACCAGGCAAAGATCTTGCAGCACTCCCTGCCTGGTCAGTGCTCGCGTGGCAGGCAGCCAAGGAGAGGAAGAGGAGGACGTGATGGAGGAAGGAGGAGAATGTAGGTGTGTTTCCCGGCAGGTGGAAGTATGGTGGCGGTGTTGGTGCTGCTGCCATCACCACCACTCTCCTCTTCTGGAGACTCTCCTTCCTGCTGTCATATCAACCAGCAGGGAGAGGGAGGGGGGGGGGAGAGAGAGAGAGAGAGAGAGAGAGAGAGAGAGAGAGAGAGAGAGAGAGAGAGAGAGAGAGAGAGAGAGAGAGAGAGAGAGAGAGAGAGAGAGAGAGAGAGAGAAATAACTGCGTATGAATTGTCAGTTATACTCCCCCTCTTCCCCTAATGTCTTGCCAACACCTGCTACACCACCACCTGCTACACCACCACCTGCTACACCAACAGTCTTACACCACACATTACCTCCCCCAACACATGAGCACCGACCAACACTTGCATGCCTTCCCTTTCTGCCTCGTCTCATGTCTACCGCCGCCCTGTTCTCGCGACACTTAATGAACGCGACAGAAGCACATAAATAAACAAGATGAAACAGAAAATAAGAGGAAGAGAGATAGGGTGACGGGAAAGAGAAGTAGAAGAGGAGAAGAAGAGGAGAAGAAGAGGAGAAGGAGAAGGAAAACTAAAACCTGGACAAGAAAAGGGGAGAGAGAGGAGAGAAAGGGAGAGAGAGAAAAAGGGAAAAGAGGAGAGGGTAAGTAGGGGAGATAGGAAGAGAACTGCTGTAAATAACAAGGACAGCGAGAAGAAGGAAGAGGAAGAGGAGGAGGAGGAGGAGGAGGAGGAGAAAGGAGGTCGGAGAAGAGAAGGAAAAGAAAAACAAAACCCTGGACAAGAAAAAAATAAGTAGGGAAGGTAGGAAGAGGAGAAGTGCTGGAAATATCAAGGACATATAGAAGAAGGAAGAAGGAAGAGGAGGAGGAGGAGGAGGAGGAGGAGAAAGGAGGTCGGAGAAGAGAAGGAGAACTAAAACCTGGACAAGAAAAAAGTAAGTATAGGAGAGGTATATAAGAAGAGGAGAAGTGCTGGAAATAACAAGAACAGCGAGAAGAATACATAGGAGAATACATAGGAAGAACAGATACTATTTTGTACTACTACTACTATTTTTGATACTACAGATACCTATTGGTCTATAACGAGGGTATC
Source organism: Chionoecetes opilio (assembly GCA_016584305.1). Lineage (NCBI taxonomy): Eukaryota > Metazoa > Arthropoda > Malacostraca > Decapoda > Majidae > Chionoecetes > Chionoecetes opilio. Next base: position 93,628 of record JACEEZ010008608.1, read on the forward strand.
TGCTGAACTACACACTTACTAACTATCAAACTACATGTAAGAGAACAGTTAGAAAAGACTACCATGCCCCTAAAGAAGATAGGAACATGGAAGTTTCGTAGTGAAGCATGAGAGGATATGAAGTATGCTAACTGATGCTACGGAAGAAGAGGAGGAGAAAGGAGGTCGGAGAAGAGAAAGCATATGGGATACATGGAAGGGTGGGATAGGGGGAGGGAGAAAGGTGTGTGTGTGTGTGTGTGTGTGTGTGTGTGTGTGTGTGTGTGTGTGTGTGTGTGCCTCGCCTCGGGGTGTAGAATAAGGGTGTTACGGAATATTCTTGGCAGTGTAGTGATGGTCCTAACTATATGAGGAGAGAGATGCGTTCTGCCCTTCCTCCTCCGCCTTATAGGGAAGACAGGCGTCAAAAGTTGTGATATATGGTGTATTAAATGGGCTGGAGGCTGCTCTCTCTCTCTCTCTCTCTCTCTCTCTCTCTCTCTCTCTCTCTCTCTCTCTCTCTCTCTCTCTCTCTCTCTCTCTCTCTCTCTCTCTCTCTCTCTCTCTCTCCAAGAAATAATCTAGGATATACTAAATGATATATCTAATCTATATGGATTACAAGAGGCCTTTACCATTGTATCACGCGGCCAGTGTGTGTGTGTGTGTACTGTGTGTGTGTGTGTGTGTGTGTGTGTGTGTGTGTGTGTGTGTGTGTGTGTGTGTGTTTATTATAGGAAATAGCCACACCGGAGGGCACAACATTGCAATCTCATCTCGCATTATTGCAATATCCAAAAATACAGCATCCGAAATTACACACAACAACACTAATTGAAAAATCAAAAGACAGACAGTTCCGGTGACACTCGCATCATATTCTGCTAATGAAAACACCATCACAGCATAATCTACTTTTCCTTTCTTTCCCCCCCCCCTCCACCCCGAGAGTTGGACGCGGCATAGTATTGGCTGGTACGTATTCCTGCTTCATAAGAACATAAGAACATAAGAGAATAAGGAAGCTACAAGAGGCCGCGAGACCTACACGTGGTAGTTCCTGTTACTTAACACTATCTACATCCACCTTTCATCCCCATCCATGAAATTATCCAGCCTCCTTTTAAAGCTCCCTAATGACTCCGCACTAACTACCTGTCTACTGAGTGCATTCCAATCGTCACCGTTGCTGTGGGTGTGATGCTATAAACATGCATAGCTGGCATTCCTCTCCTTTACCTACGCTCGCTGCCCTTGTTTCCTTGTTACCCCCTCCCCCCCGTTAACATTTATGAATACCGAACACTGACGGGCTTTCTAATTAGCCCGTGCTTTTCTCTTAAGGAAAGCAATAGGAAAAAAAAGAGGCATTCCTGTGCGGGTCATTGTGCCAGGCAAGGCCATAACTGTGCGTTGGAAGGGACGGAAACGCACCAAGACCGCAAAATAAGTCAAATTGTATAGTATTACCGTGTTAAGTCCGCTTATGTGAATGCATTTCTATATATAAGAAAACAAATTGTGTTTCTGATATTCCTGAACATAAGAAAATAAGGAAGCTACAAGAGGCCGCGAGACCTACAAGAGGTAGTTCCTGTTTATGAAGATTTATGCTTTCGTTCTACTTTATAGGTAAAAAATGGGCTTTTCTTTTTTCACGCTTTAACCCTTGTTCACTCAGCAGAAATTGGTACGGAATGTTAAGCCGAGGAGCTGTGACCTCGCAATCCAGGCAGGAGCTGAGGCTGGCTATCTATATGTTTTCCAGGATGGAAATACGTGTTATAATGATATATACACACTTTATAAAGACAAAGAGCTAATAACAATAACAAGAATCCCTAACATCTCTCCTTGCGGGATGACCTTGACGATTCCTTGAACAGTGAGGATGAGGAAAATGCTGTCCTAGCGTAACGAGGGTACATGAGTCAGTCCCGTGACTCACGATTGACGGAAAGTTTACACAAAGTTGTGAGCGTAGGTAATATAGAGCCATTTAATAAATAGTAATTTTTCTTCACTCCTCAGTCCCAAATCATTTGGATATATGTATCCATTCATATGTTCGTAGTCACTTCTGACGTCACGGCAATATGAAGGCGAGGAAGGGTGGGCAGACAGACGTTCTCTCTCTCTCTCTCTCTCTCTCTCTCTCTCTCTCTCTCTCTCTCTCTCTCTCTCTCTCAACGACCTTTGCACTGACAGGTTGCGTGTGGGGAGTTGTTCCTGGTAACCCTTTCTAAAGGGTTTTTTCTTGGGAGGTGAGCGGAGTGGCGAGACACCGGCTTGTGGAAGGAAGCCAGGGGAGCACGTGGTCCATGTTGAGTGTTGGAACCAGCTGAGTGACAGCAGATGGTGTAGCCGTCCAAGACACCTTTTATTAAAGCAAGGCCATGCCTCGTCTTGAGTGGTTTATATATAGATAGGTACGTATTTTCCCTATGACAGGGGTTAGGAATTTTTGTGATTATTTTAACCCAGGGGAAAATTTAAGTCTTTTGGGGTATTTTTATTTTTTCGTGTTTTTGGTGAAACCTTAGAGGGGGATGTGTTTTTTAATCTATACAGTGATAATTAAAAAGAAACCCTTTTAATGAGTCTTCATTTATTCGGCCCTCAATACTCTGGATTTAATTTTTTCCCATTAGGGGGTGGGGGCAGCGTAATCGCCAGGTTTTTTTGACCCCTTCAAAAACATCTAGCTAAGGGGGGGGGGGGGGGGGGGGGGGGGGGGCACCAGTAGATTTACTTTTGTTTAAGGAGTAGATTGATGCAAGCGTTTTTTCCGGGACTGTGTGTTTTGGGGGGGTTTGGTGTGTGGTGGTGTGACGGGTGTGGGTGTGTGTGAAATGGTGGTGGGTGTGTGTGTGGTGTTTGTGTGTGCGGTGGTGTGTGTGTGTGTGTGTGTGTGTTTTGGTGGCGCATTGCGAATGATCAAAAAAGCTCACGCACCATGAAGGGGCAAACAGGGTAAGTAAAAAGGGTTTAAAGAAAAAAAATTTCCAAAGCCGCACAAAAAGCCCCCGCAAATTCCCTTTTTTCTGGAAGAGATGTGGCGTTTACCTTGAACACGTCATTTGGGGTTACGTTTGGTTACTGATAGGGTATTTTAGGTTTCCTAGTCCGATGGTAATTTTGCGTGGGAAATAACATGGGGTTTTTTTTTCGAGAATTTCCCTGGTATTTGGGAGTACAGCCAAACGTTTTCACTCAAAAAACCAATACTGCATAGAAAATAGTGGGGTAGTAATTTTTAAAAAAAGGGCCCCCGTGGATTTTGTGCAAAATTGTTTTTTTTTGCAGTTCGGCTTCTAAGTATCAGATTACAGAAAAGAGGGGTCCCAATTTTCAGACCCTACCCCCCTTTTGGGGGGTCCCTCCCTTTGGGGCCCCCCGGAACTGACAGCACCTATCTCCCCCAATATTGACGATTTTTCATTTGGAGTACCCTTTTTGTAGGTTTCAGGTACCCGGCGATTTTAGCACAAAAAAAGGAAACCCGGGAAAGTGTCCTTAAGCACTTCCGTTCAGATTTAGCATTCCCGGGTTTAGAAAAGGGGTCAAAACTCCATTTTTTTTTTTTCGGGCATGTTGAAAAAGCATTTTTTGAGCTCATAGAAAACCCCTGGAACTGAATCGTGGTAGTACGCCAATATGTGGAGGGAAAGGGATTTTTGCGTGATCTGAAAAGAAGGGCCACATCAAAAAAAAGCGTTTGGTGAAAAAATGGGTCATACAATAAAATTTTACAACACTGTCAAGAAGAGTGTCTTTTTGGTGATAATAAAAAGGACATTCATAGACTACAAATTTTACTTGTCGGTTTTTAAATGAAGGAGAACTCAAGACGTCGGTATCTATGAATGCGAAACCTATCGTCAACAAAACAAATAACGTCTTGGGAAAGAGACCCCGAACCGATTACCTGTTGCGCTCCCGAGGCCCGGGGCGCCTTTAAAAAGTCTGGGGATCGTTGGGCCAAAGCGGTAAAAGGACTATTCCAAAGGAACAAGTGTGTCTTTTTTCCAACGGGGGACTTCTGTCCCAAGAAGACTCAGAGCCACTGCACCGTTACTTACTGATCAAGGGGGAAAACACTCCACAGATCAAGAAAAAAAACCCCAGATGACCATGTTAAGTTTAGTAGCGGACTTGAAGACCCGGCGACGCATCAGTCTTGAAAAGCACTATCATCGGACATGTTGCGCTTGCACAGCGAATATCACCGAGGAAGATCACGAAATGTCCCACTCTTCGCTCAGTATGTGAGAAAAATTGGCCCTCGCTATTAAAAACCCTTTTGGTGACGAGGATGTTACACGGCATGGCTGAGGTAAAGATGCCTCTTGTAAAATTTTGAAAAGAACCGGTGGAGTAATGAGGGGAGAACTTGGGAAATACCTCAAAAGACTCATGCGAGGCCTTCCAGAATGAATTTTGTACATCACTAAGACGGAAGAGCTGACGTCTTTTGCTCCCCTGCAGCACGAGGCCAGGATTTCAGGTCCTCAATGATGAAGATGATGAGATAGTTTGGGCACCCGAAAAATTCGCCAACCCTTTTGCAGAAAGAGTGCTGAACAACGCAGTTGGCGTTTACAGGCGTTCAGTAATTTTGAAAACCGTCTTTATCCAGTTCTTTAGATCACCTCCCCTTTGGTTTGCCATGTTTTCAAAGTGTCCGGAATACGGGGACCGGAGGGGACAAAACTGTCGACTTTCTGCCCGTTCCTTGTCCAAAAACTCGGACTGATCGCCCGGTGAAACACAGACAAAGAAAGACAGTGCCTTCCCACAAACAGTCCGACCCTCTGTCCCCCGGGCTTCCCCTTGGTTCATTCTAGAGTGCGTGACAAGAAATTTTTTAAAACCCTAGCTGTGTATATTGGAAGTGACTACCTCCATATTGCTTAGAAAACGGTTTAGCGATGTTCTCCAGCGGGTGAAGGAGGTGGTGGATTTGTCCCCAAAATTTGAAGAAAGGCCTGAAAAAGGTTTTTCGTCGAAATAGACCCCCTGGAAGACACACCGACGGGGGAAGGAAACCCTTTCCCTGGCAGGGTTGTCATGTTCCGCAAGTAAAGTGGAAGTTCAGGGAACCCACCACTTGAAATACCAGAAAAGCTTCTCTACAAAAGCCTTGGCCCTTTTACGTGAACATGGGGCAAGAACCATCTCAAAACCATCCCTTGAGATTATTTTGGTCTATAAAGGGAAAGAGGAAGAAATTTTGAGCGAAGACTTCATCACACCGGGGGACTTGCAAACTACCTTTGGCTGATGTGGAGGATATGATTGTGGATTTTCACGAAATGAGTCAGCGAAGGAAAAAACACAGGACAGGACATGCAAAGGAATCAGGAGAGTGCCCCCAAAAAGGAGACTCCAGTCGGCCCCATAGTACAGTCAAGGAACAAGCAAACCCAACCAGGGGAAATTGGGCCCCAGGGTGCATTGCTTTCCCCCTATCATGGGCAAACTACATGACAAGCGGACAAATCATACCCCAAAAATTTTCCAACCCTTCCCGCAATTGAAAAAAAAAGGTGGAAATTGGAGAAAGGGTGTATGTTTCCCCGACATGTCTTGCCCCGCCTGCCCCAACGATGAACTGTCAATGTGGCTGCAAATAGGTCAAAGGAAATAATGAGTGCTTGAAGAAGGCCTGCCCTGTTCCTCCTTTTAAAAGCTATGGGATGATTGCGCAAACGCTATTCGGGAGGACATTCAAATATGGAATTTATGAATAACTGATTTTTTTTTACGTCCGATTTTTACAGTATCGCCCAAAAAACGGGGTATCGTAAATACTACGCGCTTTGGGGGGATGTTGGGGCAGGGTGGGAACTCCCCAAATGGAACTCCACTTTTTTTAAACCAGAATAAGGAGAAAGAAACCCGTTTAAATTTTTTAAGTATGCCCAGCAAAAAACGTGGCGGAAAAAAGCTTAGGGGCTTTCGTAATAGAACGGGGGGAGAAAACAACGAAAAAATAGAGGTTTTGTTATACCAAATTGGGGCGTGATAGGAAATTTTGATTCAGACCTGACACAGCCAGAATTTAGTAGGAATCGTAGTTCACGTTTTCTGTAACAAAAAAAATGTTGAAATTTTTTGCTTATGGTTTCCAGAGACCAACCTGGGGGGGCCAAAAGAGGAATGACCCCCGAAAGGGGGGGGGGGGTCTGAAAATTGGGACCCCCCTTTTTTTGTTTAAACGATCCTATAAAGCCAACGGCAAAAAACAAATTTTGCCAAAAATCCTACGGGGAAAAAATGGCCCCACCACACTAAAAGGGAATATGTGCCCCGCTCCGAGCTTCCATTTGCTTCAACATTCACATTTTTTATGACATTCTTAACACATTCTATTCCTGGTCTTCGTGAGGTAATATTAATTTTCGCAAAGTTATCAAGTATACATGTTAGCTTATGTACCAATCTGTGTTATTCTCCCTGAGCCAAAACTCCCTTAATTTCCCTCCCTTCCCCTCCCTTCATGCTCCCTTCCCCTCCCCGCCACCTCCTTCCCCTACCTTCATGTCCCCTCCCACTCCCCTCTTCTCCCTCCTCTCCATTTATACTCCTTTCCCACCCTTTATACCCCCTTCCCCTCCCCGCCACCTTCTTCCCCTCCCTCTATGTCCCCTCCCCCTCCCCGCCACCTCCCTCCCCGGTCAAAGCCCTCAAAGAGACTCTGGCCACAAAGTTTTAATTACTCTTTATTTTGGTAACTTTGTTTCGGCTCGTGATTCCGCGCCGCACCTGTGACAAAAGGAAAGAGTAAAGAAATGAAGGCATGAAGCGTTATGTGGGGTGCCGACGCCTTACACAGCCACACACATACACACACACGCACACAGACACACATACACATACACACACACACACACACACACACACACACACACACACACACCACACACAGACACACACCAACTAAAGCTACATTGGAAGCGTTTCGTCCTCGACACACGCGCCACCACCAAGGGAGGACGCAGGATGTCTCATAGATTTTCAGGACGCCTTAGAACTAACTTTCCGTCTTTGATATTGAGTTGCGAGAGACTCCATGAGGGGGCGGCGGGGAGGCGGCATTAGTAACACGAGGGATGCCGCCCTTTGATGCACCGCCGCGAATATTCGGCCCTTTTGCAGTGGTTTCTACCCTTTTTGGGGGTCCCTAGAAAAAGCTTTTTGGGGGCCCCATTTTGAAAATATGTAGGGGGGATTCCAAGCCCTCTAAGGTGGTCCGGAGACATGTTTTAATAAAAAAAGCATCACTCTGTGCATTTTAAGGGAAAAGAGACTTAAGATTTAAAAAAATGAAAAAAAGGGGAGCTTGGGGGCCCATGCACCGCGATTCGAATAGTAAGGAACTGCCCTGGTTCTGTGCGTGGTTGTGAAGGCTTGGAGGGAGTGAAGCCCAGGCAGGCGGTCGATGCTTCCCTCCAGCTGTGTGATTTGATCCTGAGCGTAGGAGGGGGGCCCAGAGTACCAAAGGGGAAAATTTCTTATTTATTTGTTAGTATTTATTTAGTTAGTTAGTTAGTTAGTTTTTATTAGTACTTTTTTAGTTAGTTTTTAGAGTTATTTAGTAGTTAGTTTTTTGTTAGTTATTTATAGTTTTTTATTTGTTATTTATTTTAGTTGTTTTTTTACTTTGGGTTAGTCGTTGTTGTTGTATTAGTTAGTTAGTTAGTTGTTATTTTGTTATTTGTTGTTAGTTATTTACTTGGGTCAGTCATCAGCAGTCAGTCATCAGTAGCAGTCAGTCAGTCAGTCCAGTCAGCAGTCAGTCAGTCAGTCAGTCATCAGTCATTTCGTCATAGTCAGTCATTTAGTTAGTTAGTAGTTATTTAGTAGTTAGTTGGGTTAGTTAGTATTTAGTTAGTAGTTAGTTAGTTATTTAGTAAACAGTTAGTTAGTCTTAGTTATTTTGAGGGCAAGGCGGCTGCTTCCCCCAGGGCCGGTGTTGCGGAAATATCAAGGACCCATTTTTAAGTGTAAAAGGGTACAAAAGGCGTTAGGAAAAGTTTTTACGGCTAGTAACAGGGGGAAGAAAGGAACGGGTTCAAAAAGGAAAACGTAGATTTAAAAAGGAAAAGGGGAAAAAAAAGGTTTACAAATAGGGTGGTAAAGATTGGATGGACTCAGTCGTCAGATAGTCATGCGGAGTCAAAAGGGGGGTTTAAAAGGGGCTGGATAAAATTTAGGGTGGGAAGAGAGGTGGGGTAGGTAGGTTAAGAAAAGGAAAAACCACGTGTAGGTCCAAGCCCTTGTATTCCCTTTTTTTCTTTGATCTGCGAGGGTTATTGGGGTTACGGGCCCCATGTAACGCCCCCCTTGCCCCCTTAACGCATTTTCCCAACCCACACTTCAAATTTTTTACTCATTTTTACTATTTCAAAAAAAAGGATTAAGGGAGCCAGATCGGGAAAAACGTTTCAAAACCAGGTAGTACAAATTAGGGTTCCCCACGCGCCCCAGCCGGGGGAGAGAGAAGAGAGAGAGAGAGGAGAAGAGAGGAGGAGAGAAGAGAGAGAGAGAGAGAGAGGGAGAAGAGAGAGAGAGAGAGAGAGAGAGAGAGGAGAGAGAGAGAGAGAGAGAGAGAGAGAGAGAGAGAGAGAGAGAGGGAGAGAGGAGAGAAAAGAGAGAGAGAGAGAGAAGGTTTTTATAGGGGGGATTTTGACCCTTCCCCGGTAAATCGACGTACGAGGGCTGAATCTGAGTCAAATTTTTGTTTTTCCACAAAGTTTTTGCTAAAAGCCCAGGCGAGGGGGGACCCAAGGAGGGGAAGGAAGAGGGAAAAGGGGAAGGAGGAGGATGGGGAAGGGAAAAGGAAGAAAGGGGGGAAGGGGAAAGGGGGAGGAGGGGGAAGGAGGGGGAAAGGGGGGAGGGGGGGGAAGGGAGGGGGAAAGGGGGGAAAAAAAGGAGGGAGGGGAAGGAGAAGGAGAGGAAAAGGGGGGGAAGGGGGGGAGGAGGGGAAAGGGAAGAAGGGGGAGGAGAAGGAGGAGGAGGGGGGAGGAGACCCGGGAAGCAGGGGGGGAGGGAGGAAAGGGAAGGGGGAAGAGGGAAAAAGGGGGAAAGGAGGGAGGGCGGGGGGAAGAGGGGGAAGGAAAAGGAAAAAAGGAAAAGGAAGGAAAGGGGAAGGGGGGAAGGGGGGGAAAGGAGGAAAA
>JACEEZ010008609.1:12500-22500 GCA_016584305.1 Chionoecetes opilio
CCTGTCTACTGACTCCATTCCAATCATTTACAACCCTATTTGTGAACCAGATTTTCCCTATTTCTTATTGACTGATCCTATGACTATTGACTTATGACATGTTAAGTTATACTTCACTTAGAAGGACTTTAGTGACTCAAGACTAAGACTAAATCAAGTGACTCAAGAGAATAATTCGTGAGTTACAAGAAGAGAAGAATGTATTTTCGTGTGTGTGTGTGTCTGTGTCTGTGTGTGTGTCTGTGTGTGTGTGTGTGTGTGTGTGTGTGTTATTCACCCATGGTCTTATCCACGCGAGCTGGCTCGCGATCGCCAGTTTTCACCCTCTCAGTGCGAGCTTGGAGCTCATTATTACCAATCTTTTGGGCAATGATGGGACCTCACACACCACACACCCCCATCCCCTTGCTCAAGGGGGACAGTAACCGCCCGAATTTATCAGTGAAAAATCCCCGGGAGCACGAGGATTCGAACCGCCTACCCACAGAATGGGAGCCCGTCACGTTATCAACCTGACCATCGCGCGGTTGTGTGTGGGTGTGGGTGTGTGTGTATGTGAATGTGTGTGTGTGTGTGTGTGTGTGTGTGTGTGTGTGTGGTGTGTGTGTGTGGTGTGTGTGTGTGTGTGTGTGTGTGTGTGTGTGTGTGTGTGTGTGTGTGTGTGTGTGTGTGTGTGTGTGTGTGTGTGTGTGTGTTGTGTGCGCGCGTGTGTGTGTGTGTGTGTGTGTGTGTGTGAGCGCGCGCGCGCGTGCGCGCGCGCGCGTGCGTGCGTGCGTGTGTGTGTGTGTGTGTGTGTGTGTGTGTGTGTGTGTGTGTGTGTGTGTGTGTGTGGTGTGTGTGTGTGTGTGTGTGTGTGTGTGTGTGTGTGTGTGTGTGTGTGTGTGTGTGTGTGTGTGTGTGTGTGTGTGGTGTGTGTGAAAATGCAGTGCGTAGAGTGAGCGGCGAGTATGGGAGATGAAATAGAGTGTGAAAGGTCATTTATGAATAAAAGTGAGTTTGAAAGGTCAGTTATGGGTGAAAGTGACACGCGTGAAGGAAGAGATCAGATTGAAAAAAAAAACAGAAAAAAAGTCGAGTGTGTGGTTGATGAGAAGAAAATGAGGAGAAAAATAATAGTATGAGTAAACCCAGGAAATGGAGAGAGAGAGAGAGAGAGAGAGAGAGAGAGAGAGAGAGAGAGAGAGAGAGAGAGGAGAGAGAGGAGAGAGAGAGAGAGAAGAGAGAGAGAGAGAGTGTGTGTGGGGGGAGCGCTGAGGAAGATATACAAAACCCCGCGAGTCCTACCTGCCCTCCCGCCCATATCACCCATACTCACGTGCCCCCCCCCCTCCGCCCCCTCCCCTAGGGCCGATCCTCCCCCTGCCACCCCCCGGGGCCCACGATCAATAGCTGTTGCCTTACCTTCCTACATCAACCCGCAACTCGATTGGGGAGAGATTAATGGTAACTCTCTCTCTCTCCTCTCTCTCTCTCTCTCTCTCTCTCTCTCTCTTCTTCTCTCTCTCTCTCTAATATATATATATATATATATGGTTTATATATATTACTAGCCGCAAAGCCGCGGACTTTTTGGCTAGCTCCTGCGGAGGGCTATTGCTTCGGCCCACCACCTGTGCTTGGTGGGCCTTCGGCCCACTAAACACAGACTCTCCAGATAGCACCTTCTAACTTTTCTGAAATCATGGATGTAGAAATGTATGTATTAACGCCTTACCCATCACCCCCCACCCATTCACTCACCCATTAGGCCTCTTTCACACGAGCGGTTTTTGCCGTCCGGTGTCTGCCGTACGGTTTAGCTTTCTATTGACTCTTATGGGAGTATTTACACTGGGACGGGACGGCAGTTTTGCCGTTGCGGCAGCCGCACCCTGCCGTCCTGCCAGCAAGACCGCAACGGCAGAAATGCCGGCGAACGGTTTGGGTGGTAATGTGTTGCTATGGGCGCCTTCACACATCCGGTGTTTCCCGCGTGCGGCGGGTCATCGGGTGGTCAGTTGTCGGTCAACATTAGGAGGAAGAGCACACCACTACCTCGTCTGCATCACTGGAAAAGCTGGTATGCACTATATTCTCCTTCATGTGAACTTTCAATAATGTATATTGAAAATTTAAGTCTTTACATACTTATTTTGTATACCTCTGTTCAATAAACATATGCATTTAAATTTCAGGGTCATGGCTAATTTGAATTATCATGACACGGAGGTGCTGATCTCCGAGATTGAGAGACGGCCTTGTTTATGACTTATTTACTTGACTGAGGCACCAGAGCGGATGTTGAGAGAGAGAGCCTGCGGCAGAAACCGCAAGTGCCCGCAACGAGGCATGGTTTCTGCCGCACGCCGCAGCGGCAGAAACCGGACGGCAAAAACCGCTCGTGTGAAAGAGGCCTTACCCATCACCCCCCACCTATTCCCTCACCCTTCACCCATCACCCCCAACCCATCACCCCCCACCCATTCACTCACCCATCACCCCACACCCATTACCCATCACCCCACCCATTCACTCACCCATTACCCATCACCCTACATCAAGGTTTCCTCAATTTTCGCAACCCACATTTTTTTTTCACAATTCTCGCTAATAGGCTACTAAAAATAAAAATAAAAATAAAAAAGGGATCGGATCATCCCATAAGTGGGCTTAAAATGTGCCCCTGGTCGAGCTGGTTCCAAAACTGTGCCATATGATGGGATTGTGCCACGAGGGGTGGCACCTATCGCGGACACACACATAGACACACAGACACACACACTTTCGCTTATTATTATTATTATTATTATTATTATTATATATATATATATATATATATATATATATATATATATATATATATATATATATATATATATATATATATATATATATATATATATATATATATATATATATATATATATATATATATATATATAAACCATAAATCTCTCTTCAACTTTACACATTACTATTATTGGAATATATTATTATCATCAATATTATTATTATCAATATCAATTTTCTTATTACTATTATTTTTGGTATTATTAAATATTCACTAATACAATTATCAACATTTTTATCAATATTATCATTATTACTTTCGCCAAGAATGTCATTTTCATCATTGATGAAATAAAGTGGCATGTCTGCGATACAGAAACTACGTGATATCAATACTAAACTCCGAATGTTATACTCATATTTTTCTCGCTTTAGAATTGCATATAGACGTGTAGGTATATAGCTTTTCTCTCTCTCTCTCTCTCTCTCTCTCTCTCTCTCTCTCTCTCTCTCTCTCTCTCTCTCTCTCTCTCTCTCTCTCTCTCTCTCTCTTTCTCTCTCTTGGGAGGAGGAAAGAGGAAGCAGGGGGTGATGGTCCTGACTGTATCTTGCGGCGTGTCTCCGTCGCTGCCGCCGTCCCCGCCCAGCCAGCGAGGGCGGGACACCTGGATCACTTCAAGGCGATAGCTCATGAGTTCCTATACAACTTCCGTGGTTGTAGTAAAACTGTGAGTGGGCGGCGCTCCTTGTTGTCGTGTTGCCTTAAAACAGCCATTGATGGTCACTCATAGACTAATGTGATGTCGCAGGAGGATGCTTCCGTCAACATGAAAGTTAAGTCTACCTCAAAGATAACGCCCTTCACTTCCCTCCTTTACATCTGCGGTATTGTTTGGAATCCTGCGTCGCTTCAAGGTTCAAGGTGCACCGTCTAAATGTCATGCTATCGCGGGAAGTTTCCATCTCCGTCTGGCATCTTCGGCAGCCGCCACAGCCTCCAGGTTCCTGACGCCGCCAGCACCATCCCAAAAGACGCTGCTCCTCGTGCAACAGACACAACTCTTATACAGTCCACTGCAAACTACCACGCATTATCATCTCTGAGCGGCGATCCAATATGCCTGGCCAGCCATTACCACGCATAGCTGCCTCTAATAAATCATCTTGGCAACCACCATTTACTCAACATCACTACCATTTATCCCACCACCATCACCACCATCACCATCACAAGCGTCTCTCACAGCACACTGTCGAAACTCGTCTACCGGATAACCAACAGCATCTCCCTAACAGCCCAGTCCTCCCAAGGCGTGAATTCTCATATTCAACTTACCGTCTAGGTTTCTGTAAGTCTTTACCCTCGAAAAAGAGGTAAACTACTAACCACACTAAACATTGAAAAATATTTTGTACTTTGAAAGTTTTGATTTTTTATAATACTTTTAACGTGCCATAAATAAGTGGAATACACACTTAGAAAACTCAAAAAATAATATGAATTCTATATGTGCGATACGGTTTTCAATGGGAGGAACTAAAAAAAACTCACTTTCCATTTGAAGCGTTCTCCCTTAGCTATATAGAACACTACAGACCAACAGTGTAACAAGATAAAGATCCTCATCAACAACCAATCATCGCGGCGTCTAGGTGGTGTAATTAGTGTGTGTAAACAAGCTAAACATCGACACTCACCATTGTACTCTTGCCATTCACATGTAAAAAGTGGAATAATTTAAATTAGATCTCTATGATGACGTATTTTCCTCTCGACATCGTATTTTCAAAGATATTTTAAACATATTCAATTGGAATACCGATAATCATTATACTTTATTTTACAGATGGTAGCTATTTGATGTTATCTTTTATTCAGAGATTGTATATCATAATTGACCTTATAGACCAAAAAATCTGACTAAGTAAGTGTTTTTATAGACAACAAAATAAATTGTAAATAATAACATGTAAAAAATGCACATTGGCCATCTGTTAAAACTACATAAATATAGCTCGAAAATCATATCTATACTCAGTTTTTCTTAACGAGGCAAAAAATCCTGACCCCTTGCTGATTACTGACTGATATTTGATGCCAGGAGAAGGGAATACTACGGTTCTTCTAAATTTCAGTTGCATTTTATCATAGTTAACCATATTATCAGGTAAACATAGGCATAATTTTAAGCATGAGACCTTAAGATAGAATGGAATTTTCACCTCGTAAAAAAAAAAATAGTTAATAGGTCTTTGAGATAAGGCATACTATGTTTTACTTGCGAGAACACTGAACAACAATGCCGATTGTAACCCGTGTAGAAGTGGTGCCCTAAAGAGGAGTGCTTTCACTGCTACATTCATCAATCATCATATACAGAGAAACTCTATTGACATTCTCGCAAGGTTAAATTTATCTTCAAATTAATTACCTAAATTTATTGAATTAATCAGACTTCCTAAACAGTAAATAAATCAACAACAAATTACTGTCATTTATTTATGCGATAAATCAGTTGATCTTCATGAGGCAACATTCCGAAAGGTTGAAGCAGTCTATTCCATTGTTTTATTTAACGAAACGACTAAAACGAATCTCACACACAATCTCTCTCTCTCTCTCTCTCTCTCTCTCTCTCTCTCTCTCTCTCTCTCTCTCTCTCTCTCTCTCTCTCTCTCTCTCTCTCTCTCTCTCTCTCACATTATTTCCGTCAGGGTGGCTCAGTGGTAGCGAATTGGGTTAGCGTGCAGTGTCCCTCCATTCGAACCCCACTCCCTGTTCGAGTATATTCTGTTGTGGTGGCAATATGTATCGTCAATTACCTTTCTAACGTACCTTTTAACGTGATAGTACGTGCGAACTATTTTGATAGTATGCCAGTCTCTCTCTCTCATCATCATAAAAAGGGAGAGGGAGAAAGAGTCCCCGGTGTGGTTTATAATTGCCCATGATGACTCCTACGAAGCCGAGGGGAAAGTTTTCAATCCACAAACTATAAAAGGTTAAGACTCTTTGGTGAAAAGTTTGTACAGACTTAATGGAGGTCAGTCTTTATGGCAGCTCTCTGCTGCCCTGCACTTTTTGTCTCAGTATTACTAATGTCGTTATTACTATTATCATTCATTATAATTCATTACTATTGTCATTAGATTAATCAACACTACTTTTCCACGTATAAGCATTTTTTCAAATATTCATATTAATATTATTAGGTATCAGTATAATTATTTTTTGATATTACTAGCTGTAGTTATCCGTAGTAAGTATGATACTCTGAAAGACAGTCAGAAGGGCTTTTTACACGTAACACCGTGTTTATGAATCTCTCTCTCTTTCTCTTTCCTTCCATCTCGCTCAAGAGAGAGAGAGAGAGAGAGAGAGAGAGAGAGAGAGAGAGAGAGAGAGAGAGAGAGAGAGAGAGAGAGAGAGAGAGAGAGAGAGAGAGAGAGAGAGAGAGAGAGAGAGAGAGAGAGAGAGAGAGAGAGAGAGAGAGAGAGAGAGAGGGGGTGGGGGGGTGGGGGGGGTTAGGTGAAAAGCAGAAAGATAATAATGTCTCCTGTGCCAGGTAAGTATCCCCAGGCTGCAAAAATAAACATTTATTTTACTAATGAAAAAATGGAATAAACCTGGCCGAATACAATTTAAAACCATCCCAGGGATCATAATGAATGATATAGTTTAGAATGAGAGGTAAGTTTGTAAAGTGACAGGAGCCTTGACCATGACTGGGTTACTTGGTGGCTGAGCAATGTATTTTATTTTCACTTATATGACAACGAATGACAATCAACAGTGTATGCACTCATTTTCTTCTTTTCTTCTAGGTATGAATTACATATTTTGCACCTCAAATATATCTTGTTTCCTGACACACAAAAAAACCCTGCATCTTGTGAATTTAAGAAAGTTAATCGAGAAAATAGTGGAAGGAAAACACAGTCATGATGAATATAACGTGACAAGTTAAGGAGACAAGATTCCTAACATGTATAACTGCAAACGATCTTTACGTGTGAGGCTCTTACATCACAGTGATACACGACAAGGGAAGCGACAACACTCTATCATTTCCCCCCTACCCTACCACACCCACAACAATGCAGGCTGTTATCTAAAACACTCCATGTGGTATACATCAACGACACACACCATGAACTAAGCAACGACACACACCATGAACTAAGCAACGACACACACCATGAACTAAGCAACGACACACACCATGAACTAAGCAACGACACACACCATGAACTAAGCAACGACACACACCATGAACTAAGCAACGACACACACCATGAACTAAGCAACGACACACACCATAAACTAAGCAACGACACACACCATGAACTAAGCAACGACACACACCATGAACTAAGCAACGACACACACCATGAACTAAGCAACGACACACACCATGAAACTAAGCAACGACACACACCATGAACTAAGCAACGACACACACCATGAACTAAGCAACGACACACACCATGAACTAAGCAACGACACACACCATGAACTAAGCAACGACACACACCATGAACTAAGCAACGACACACACCATAAACTAAGCAACGACACACACCATGAACTAAGCAACGACACACACCATGAACTAAGCAACGACACACACCATGAACTAAGCACAGTAAACTTTAGTGTATTAATGTCTACCACAGCCTATGTAATTATTATTCTACACACTCATACAACAGCAGAATGGTAACAGAAAACGTTCACTACAAAAAAGCAGAATCCATCAGGAAGAGTTATTGTGAACCCAATTAATATTATAAATGTGAAGGACGCTACTTAGTCATTAATTAAAAGAGAAATTTGAGAAAATTCTTACTAAACGTATATGATAATGAAGTAAATCAACGAAGGCAAACAACCAGGGTGATTTACGTGGCACTACAGAGGCAAAACACTGAATATATTGGCCATCGATGTGGCTGCCAAGGGTGCGTAAAGCGTACAGCGAGCAGTGACTATAAGCATCGCGTAAAGTGGTGATGTCAAGGACGGGAAAATAAGTCATGTGCATATCTTAAAGGAAGATAACTATTCTATAAACATTTTCCTCATCTGAAGATGCACAGTTTAGGCAAATAACACAGACGCGATGGACGGGAGATAAAGGAGGGCGTTGATATACGTTGTCAGAGCAGCAGTTAACTTCAAATCGCATAATGAAGACTTGTGAGGATTCATGATCTCGGATAGTATAGGATAAAGATTTACGTTCATGTGTGTTGGGACAAATTTGAAGTTAATGTGAGAGAGGGAGTAAAGGAAGAAGTTAAATTGTTCTGTGCAGCTCGGAAGTTCCCAGTCTCCGGGAGGATAATGGTAAGTAAGGCTTTCTGAATGAGTGGTAGTGGTGGTGGTGGTGGTGGTGGTGGTGGTGGTGGTGGTGGTGGTGGTGGTGGTGGTGGGGGGTGGTGGTGGGTGGTGGGTGGTGGGTGGTGGGTGGTGGGGGTGGGGGTGGTGGTGGTGGTGGTGGTGGTGGTGATGGTGATGGTGGTGGTGGTGGTGATGATGATGATGATGATGATGATGATGATGATGATGATGATGATGATGATGATGATGATGATGGTGGTGGTGGTGGTGGTGATGATGATGATGATGATGATGATGATGATGATGATGATGATGATGATGATGATGATGATGATGATGATGGTGGTGGTGGTGGTGTCGGTTCACATGGGGGATAATTAATTAAAAAAGGGAACAAAAGAAATAGAACAAATCATCGAAATGTTCAAGACACTCCAATAAGTCATTAAATCGAAGTGCCGAAAACGTACAGATTTCAAGCCGTGGAGGCAAGTCTGGCGGCACTCGACTTGACAAGCGTCACGGGAGGAGGCAACTTGTTGGGAAATGAGAAAAGTCTGTCTACAGGAAAAAAATATTTACAAAGAAGAGAAGCAATATCTTTGAGAGGCTGTTGAACAGATTTTTCGTTACTGAAGGACGACAGCGCAGGGATGTAGGACAGTCGATGATTTCCGTTGTCACTGACAGTAAAATGAAGGGAGTGAAGGCCTTTTGTTTCCCTTTATACCACTTCCAATCCTCAACCACACATGCCTTCACGATAACATGCTGCCTGATGGTGGTGGTGGTGGTGGTGGTGGTGGTGGTGGTGGTGGTGGTGGTGGTGGTGGTGGTGGTGGTGGTGGTGGTGATGGTGGTGGTGGTGGTGGTGGTGGTGGTGGTGGTGGTGGTGGTGGTGGTGGTGGTGGTGGTGGTGGTGGTGGTGATTTACAAGACACGGTCAGATTTACAAGATGCATGGACGACATGGTGACGACGACATGGTAGGTAGTGTTAAGTAACTACCTCGTGTAGGTCTCGTGGCCTCTTGTAGCTTCCTTATTTTCTTATGTTTTTATGTTCATGGTGCAATGTAACTTACAATCCACTTATAGCCCGTAAGGCACGCAAAACCATCCCAGGTATGTCCGCATCTATATTTCCCTTTCCCTACCTGGCTTAAGTATATTAGCAACACTTTCCGCAATAGTTCACCTTCTTGTCCCATAAGAGAACGATGCCCACTTTGAGGCAGCCACACTAATGGGTCTTTAAACTTTTCGCCTCCACATCCTGTTAAAACTCTTTGCGTCCGAATGATGACAACCTTGTATATACTCGATATTACGGTTAACCCCTTGAGACCCAGAACGTAATTTCCATTGTAATTTGGGTGCCATTAGACGATTTTTAGTTAATATAAGCAATCTTTTACAGATATGACCTGTTTAATATCCTTGTCGACTAACTCATTTGGTATATTCAGTTACTTTTCGTAATTTTATGACTCGACAACATACAATTGTGTTTTATAGCAAAGGAAAGATCTGGGCGTGAAGGGATTAATGGAGCATAGCAGTAAGGATATTGCCGACTATTTTTTCTTTCTCTCTCTCATCTTGTCCTAAAGCTATCCAAACACCGCGTAAGTAGGAGTAAGTAAGAAGCCACAACATAATTATACTCTGCTTCACCACAACTACCTTTGGCACTACATTTACCTCAGGGATCATCAAACATCGAGGGGACAAAACCCTTATTCACCTCTTGCAGAATATTCTTCACCCAGACATAGAAACCAAGCAAACATCCCGCCATAAAACATCTAAGTCGATTCCTATCTTCCTCTTGGATAACGTGCTATTCTATTAACTTTACTCTTACTACCACGACGAAAAATCCATC
>JACEEZ010008609.1:27500-47500 GCA_016584305.1 Chionoecetes opilio
GGGGTGATGGGTGATGGGTGAGGGAATAGATGGGGGTGATGGGTAATGGGTGAGTGAATGGGTGTGTGGTGATGGGTAATGGGTGAGTGAATGGGTGGGGGGTGATGGGTAATTGGTGAGTGAATGGGTGGGGGGTGATGGGTAATGGGTGAGTGAATGGATTGGGGTTGATGTGAATGGGTTGGCGTTAATACATACATTTCTACATCCATGATTTCAGGAAAGTTAGAAGGGGCTATCTGGAGAGTCTGTGTTTGGTGGGCCGAAGTCCCACCAAACACAGGTGGTGGGCCGAAGGCCCACCAATAGCCCTCCGCAGGAGCTAGCCAAAAAGTCCGCCCGGAGTGCGGCTTTGCGGCTAGTATTGCATAAAAGTCATTCAGAGATAGTGAAACATAGCAAAGCGTTTCCGCAGAGTTAAATTTACAAATTCACTGAATGTCCGTCTGTCCAGCTAAGGGTCCGCCATTTCTGTACTAATTTCAACCATACTTTCAGGAAAGGTTAAAAGGTTAAGGTCATCCCTGTGATGGTATCAAACTATATTCAGCCAGGTTTATTCCATTTCTTCATTAGTTGAAAGAATGGGGTTTTTTTGCAGCCTGGGGCATACTTACCTGACACAGGAGTCAATTTTCTCTTCTATCTCTCTAAAGAGAGAGAGAGAGAGAGAGAGAGAGAGAGAGAGAGAGAGAGAGAGAGAGAGAGAGAGAGAGAGAGAGAGAGAGAGAGAGAGAGAGAGAGAGAGAGAGAGAGGAGAGAGAGAGAGAGAGAGAGAGAGAGAGAGAGAGAGAGAGAGAGAGAGAGAGAGAGAGAGAGAGAGAGAATCCTAAATACGGTGTTACCTGTACAAAGCCATTCGGATTGTTTTTCAGGGCACACATACATACATACATACTTCGGGTAACATTTAATAGAATTTTTTTTTTTTCGAAGATCTGTGATATATCACATTACATTCTATATCCAGTCCATGCAGTTTTAAATCGTTGTTTCTTGTTGTCACTTGAGGAGAGAGCTCGAATAGGTTCTCATGATTGATGATGTCGAGTCTTTTAAGGATCTTAAAAGTTTCTGTCAAATACCCATGGATTTTACGATTTTTTTAGGAAAACATGTTATGTTTGCGCAGACTCTCTTCATAAGATGAATTTCCCAGAAATGGAATCAGTTTAGTTGCTCTTATTTGAACCGATTCTAATTTGGCTTCATCTTTTACGAAACAAGGCGACCAGAATTGAACGGTATATTCTAAGTGCGGCCTAACCAAAGACGTGTACTTTCACAGTCTGTACTTTCGGAGTTTTATGCTCAAAGTTGCGTTAAATGAAGCCCAACATCATATTCGCCTTTTTACAAAATTAGCTAAGCAATACGTACTAGTCTTAAGATCATTACTAATGAAGGAAGGAAGGAAAGGTGGAGGAAAGGAGGGAAGGAGGGAGGGAAGGAGGGGGACGGTCAAGTCGTGGTTTACAAGGACGATTTATTACTCCTCCTTTCCCTCTTACTTCCTCAGAAATAACACTACCATTGTGGAAGTCTTATGGTTTAACATTACAGTAAGTAGTTTTCCGCAGGTAAAAAAAACATGGAATACAAAGGCAAGCAATGAGTCAGAGTGGTGGTGGTGGTGGTGAGGCGGGTGTCCTGCCGGCACGCCATCAACACCAGTGTGTCGTGTGTGAGCTACAGAACCACAACACCCAACACCAGGCAGGCTCATATGCAAGTTACACTGGGAAGGCAGCGACAAAATATATAAAGAAATGAAATAGAAGTTATAATGAATCACTAGTTAATTAATGGCTAATGATAAAGTGTGTCAGCAGGAAATGTTACAGTTGTGCTGTGGTGACGCTGGTCAGTGAGCGTCAACAGATAACACATTACATGACAGTAACATTAGTACCATGATCTTATATTATGATACTGTTATTTGGATTTATATTGTCAGGTGATGCAAGACACAAAAAGCGTGACCCTGTATGGGATAGGCGGTGACCCTGAGCCTCAGTGGACCTCGCCCCTCGCCCCCTCTATCACTGATCCAACAATACCCCGAGCTGCCCCGTCGCCATCACCCCCCCCCCCTCTATCACAAGGAGGAGGAGGAGGAGGAGGAGGAGGAGGAGGAGGAGGAGGAGGAGGAGGAGGAGGAGGAGGAGGAGGAGGAGGAGGACGAAGAGGAAGAAGTGAAGTGGAGTAGCTCATCTTTACCTTATATTTTTTTCCTTTCGTAAGTCTAAAAATAGTTACGGAGCTCAAACAGAGAATGATAAGGTTATGCATAATTCATGTCGATCGATATTTTGGTTCCACATCCCCGCCAGCTACTTACTGTTCTCGCCTCGCCGCCGCCCAAAAGCTTCCCTCACCTGTGTTTTCTCGCTATATATACTTCTTCCTACTAGCTTTTGACTCATTCTTTAAATATGGAGCGGTCAAAATGTTTCCAGGTACGTGCGCAAATCTTGGAAATAACATGTCTATAACGATACTTTAACGGAGTGGAATGATACATATCTGACATGCCTGCTGTCATTTAAAGTGTTTTTTAGCAGGTTTCCTCCCATGGTTTCGCTTCACTTACTACTTTTATGATCAGTTTTTTTTTTAAGATAGGGAGGGAAGGTGTGAGATGAGAATGAGTGTGAGTTTCGTAAGTGACGAAAATCCTGATTCATCTCACATTTCATAAAATAAAGTGAAAACTAACCTGACCTGACCAGCTAGGGGCCTTGACACCTATACGCAGCGACGTCCTTGAGCGACTTGCGTGCACACCTTTGATAGATAGTTTAGACAGTACATGTTGTTTCATCTATCTATGTGTTCTTATTTTTCCGTGAAGGCAAGAATGAACTTATTTTCTTTATTTATTTCTTTTTCATTTTTGTTTCATCCAATTTTTTCACAAAACTGTTTCGTCCATTACGCTGCGCTTCAAGAGTGCAAACACATCTGCACTCAAAACGGTAAAAGTGTTCTACCAAAAGAATGAATAAATAAATGAAAGAAAAAAATACAATAAAAAAATTGAACTGGGCGAGTTGTTTTCTCTGTCGTATTGGAAGTGAGCTGAAAATCGCGTTTTCCTTGATAGAGATGAAAGATTTTTTTGTTGGGAGGTGGCGGTGGGATGGGGGGAGGGGGAGGGTTCCATCCATTACTACGGATGGTCATTTTTAAGCTCTCAGAATAACTAAAGAAGTTGATAAAGATTACCAGAAAGGTAAAAAACATTGGAAAAAAAATGTTTTTCATACATATTCACACACATACATACATGCATATACTATAGGGTTATCGCAACATCATATCAACTTACCAGAGTACAAAATTCTTAGTAACAAAAATGCTCTAATCTTACCACAAATATATGATGAGAGAATAAAAAACCAATTCATAATATATAGAAATGGAGAGCTACGCAGCACCACAACTGCAGAGACCATTGATTTGTAGAAAAAATGAGGAGGTTGAGTACGAGTAGGGGAGAGCGGGGCAGGTTGCATCGAGGGTAGGTTGCATCATTGCCTCTAACTCGCATTAACTTTTTTTATTATTATTATTGTTGTAGTTGTAGTAGTAGTAGTTTATTGTAGTAGTAGTAGTAGTAGTAGTAGTATTAAGACGATGTACGTGTGATAACATGCGAGTTAGAGGCAATGATGCAACCTACCCTCCATGCAACCTGCCCCGCTCTCCCCTATAGCACACAGACTGCTATATTTTGTTTTTATTATTACTATTATTATTGTTATTAACTACTAACGCTAACCATTACGTCCACTCCTGCATGACTATAAATTCAATGAGGCGAGGTACATGCCCCACTAATGCGTCACACAGAGGGAATGATGGAGCTGTACACACTAGGCATGCCTACCACATGTCACCGCTCGGCGCCATTAAACTCCTATGTTGCTATGCCGGGTCTGTCATGTTTAGTCATTCAATCAATGAAACAAATGCACCACATGGCACAGAAAGGGGGGGTTGGGTTAAGTAGGCCATGAGCGAGGTCACCATAACAGAGGACGGGGCACATATTCCCTTTTTCTGGAACAGTATGTCGCGTTTACTCTTGAACAAGTCAGGTTAGGTTACGTTAGGTTACGGTTAGGGTAGGTTAGGTTTCCTGGATTTTACACGGTAACTCTTTGCGGAAATCACAATGAGGGTATTTTCGAGAAAATCCTATGGTTAGTTTCGGAGCTACAGCCAGGCGTCTTCAATCGGAAACCACATACCCCCATAGAGTTGGGGAATATGAGGACGGGGCAGCCTCAGTGGTACACGTCCCTCGCCGCGCTAAAAATACTCAGTGACCGATATTTCCCGTCCACCGTCTCAAGGTCTTTGGTGTTTGCATCTCACGTGACGAAAGTGAATCCACAGTGATAATAATGATGACAAACTAAACTTTCTCGACATGAAAGAATTGTGGGAGATGTATTTGTATGATTAGATAATATGTATAAGAAGGGTGTTGGTGACCTTCCTTAATGTGGCAGGCTTGTACTAAAAGGTGTTCCTGCGTTATGTTAGTTTATTACATCTCCCACAGAATAATTATAGAAAATAGATATGTTTATTGCCTGAATGTAGCCACTTCCTCCCTGACCTCAAGGAATGACAAGATTGTTTCAGCTCCCACATGCATCATTCCCCCGCGAGAGTGCGAGTATTTGGCCTCAAGCCAGCCCACCAAGGAAGGATTTTTGCATGCAGTGTGATCAGCATCGACCACGACAGAATAGTGCAAAGGAACGTTATGGAGACCTCATACAATAACAATGTTAATGATAATGAAGAAATAAAATGATAATGACAACAAATAAAATTGTAATAACTAATAATAATAATAATAATAATAATAATAATAATGATAATAATAATAATAATAATAATAATAATAATAATAATAATAATAATAGTAATAAGAACATGAGTGATAATGATAAAAATAGGAGTAGTAGCTAATAACAATAATAACAGTAATAACTAGGGGAGGGGGGGGGGGCACTCAGTAGAGCGCATACCTCCGCCCGAATATTTCATAAAATATACGTATATATATTATATATATATATATATATATATATATATATATATATATATATATATATATATATATATATATATATATATATATATATATATATATATATATATATATATATATGCACTCCGTATGAGCGCATACCTCCGGCCGAATATTTCATCAATTGGTTGCCATGCCAAAAGTTGTCAATAGATTTCATCCAAAATTAAATCAGTTCTTCCTTATACCAAATAGACTTGGTATACCGAGTTTGGTCCAAATCTATTCGTAACTTTTCGAGAAATCCTGTACACTAACAAACAGACAGACAGACAGACAGACAGATAGACAGATCGGGGTGAAAACATAACCCCTCCAACTTCGTTGGCGGAGGTAATAATAATGACAATACTAATAATAACTATAATAACAGTAATAATAATAATTATGATAATAATGCTAATAGACTAGAAATTAATCATCATTATTATGATTTCTAGGCTACTATCATTATCATCACTAGTACTATAATTCCTGATGTTATTATCATCATCAAATTCATCATAATTACCGTTATTTCAAACTTTCCTCATCTTTTTTACTTACTACATCATACAGTAAGTAAACAATACTACTACAATTAACTTGAAAAACTATGACAAAAAACTTCCACCTCTACCGCTTCCCTTGGCGACCCGCGGGACACCTAACACGGAGGCTCCCATGTCCTACCCGTCTGAGGTAAGATCTGGTATTTATAGTGCACCGCCAAGGTGCAAGGCTGGCCCGCAGCTGGCACCAGGTGACACCAGGTGGCACCAGGTGGCAGGGGCGCGCAGCCCAGCGGAGGTGTCCCGTAGACACCCTTTTCGACATGAATTTGTTTAGTTAAGCTTATATTGACCGTCTGAGGTACTTCAATAATAATGGTGTAATACTTCCTCAGTTGAGAGAGAGAGAGAGAGAGAGAGAGAGAGAGAGAGAGAGAGAGAGAGAGAGAGAGAAGAGAGAGAGAGAGAGAGAGAGAGAGAGAGAGAGAGAGAGGAGAGAGAGAGAGAGAGAGAGAGGAGAGAGAGAGAGAGAGAGAGAGAGAGAGAGAGAGAGAGAGTACCCATGTCTTTCACAGTATCCCACGAAATGTGGACAACTTCTGCTAGAGAGAGGAAGAGTCACAAACACGGTGTTACGTATAGTATAAACTATAATAATATAAGCGAAAGTGTGTGTGTGTGTGTGTGTGTGTGTGTGTGTGTGTGTGTGTGTGTGTGTGTGTGTGTGTGTGTGCGTGTGTGTGTGTGTGTGTGTGTGTGTCTGTCTGTCCGCGATAGGTGCCGCCCCCTGTGGCGGAATCCCATCATATGTCACAGTTTTGGAATCAGGTTGACCAGGGGAAGGTTTTAAGCCCACTTATATGATGATCCGATCACATTTTTTTTCTTTTATTTTTTAGCAGCCTATTAGCGAGAACTGTGAAGAAAAAGAAGTGGGTTGCGAGAATTGAGGAAACCTTGATGTAGGGTGATGGGTAATAGGTGAGTGAATGGGTGGGGTGATGGGTAATGGGTGTGGGGTGATGGGCGAGTGAATGGGTGGGGGGTGATGGGTGATGGGTGAGGGAATAGGTGGGGGGTGATGGGTAATGGGTGAGTGAATGGGTGTGTGGTGATGGGTAATGGGTGAGTGAATGGGGGGGGTGATGGGTAATGGGTGAGTGAATTGGTGGGGGGAATACATACATTTCAGGAAAGTTAGAAGGGGCTATCTGGAGAATCTGTGTTTGGTGGGCCGAGGTGGTGGGTAATGGGTCTATCTGGAGAGTCTGTGTTTGGTGGGCCTTCGGCCCACCAAACACAGGCGGTGGGCCGAAGGCCCATCAATAGCCCTCCGCAGGAGCTAGCCAAAAAGTCCGCCCGGAGGGCGGCTTTGCTTTCAGGAAAGTTAGAAGGGGCTATGATGTGAATGGGTTGGCTTTAATACATACATTTCTACATCCATGATTTCAGGAAAGTTATAAGGGCTATCTGGAGAGTCTGTGTTTGGTGGGCCGAAGGCCCACCAATAGCCCTCCGCAGGAGCTAGCCAAAAAGGCCGCCCGGCGGGCGGCTTTGCGGCTAGTAAACTATAAAGCCATTCGGACTGTCTTTCTGAATTTCATATGATATACGGGTAACCACTGCTAATATACCTTAGGCATCACTCCATTACTGCTGAAATAAAGCTACGTCAAAGCTTCGTATCTCACCATAAGGTCATGGCAATTGAATAACTCAAAATCAAGCTTTATTATAGTAAATCCGGTAATAATGGAGGAGAGTTTCACGTTCGTTTTCAGAGACACCAACTATTTTTTCTTGGCCTACAGTAGGGGCTTGTTCTAATGGTGCTTGTTTTATTTTGCGCAAACCAAAAAACAAAACAAAATGAAAAAAAAAAAGGAAACCTAACCTAACCTTATGTTTTAATGAAACCTAACCTAACCTAACCTAACCTAACCTTAGAGGTTTTAAAGAAACCTAACCTAACTTTAACCACAAAATAAACTTTTTTTTTTTCTTTTTTGTTATGGTATGCGCAAAATAAAACTAGCACCATTAGAACAAGCACCTATTGTAGGCCAAGAAAAAATAGTTGGTGTCTCTGAAAACAAACGTGAAACTCTCCTCCATTATAACCGTAAATCCTTTGCTACGTATTTCATTGTTTACAAATCATTCATGTGAAATCTGTCTCATAAGCGAGCTAAAGTTGAGCAGTTAGAAAATAGGTAGGTCTCTCATAACACAGGCCATACTTCCTTTATACCTAAAGGAAGTTTACAGAAAACGGAGACATTTCAGCGGTGGTTATAGTGTATTTATCTGTACACCAAACCTGCTCCACATCACGACCCTCGCCTTTTTAAGAGTAATTGAGAGCAATTACTTGAGTACCAGGGCAGTGATACACGTATACTAGGGCAGTGACACGCGTGCTAAGAGATCCTTATGCCACTACCGTAGATAACAGTGAAGTCGCCACCTGCAGTCATGTCGCCAGGCGCCATATATTACGAATTATAGCATTACTACTGATTTTTATGTGCCACTGAAGATAATACACAGTAGTTTATATCATGACTGTATAATGTACTCTGTTTCAGCGTTGTTTTATGCTTTGTATCTGCGAGTATATACGGTTTCAAATTTCACTACGCGGTTTTTTTTCGGGCGACGACGACAGCGGTACGACACTCAGTAAATAAACACTAGATGGCGACTTGACTGTTGGTAGCCACTTTGTAGATATTTTTGTAATTTGTTCATTTATAGCCATACTATGACACAGATGAAGACACAAAATGACACAGATTCTCCAGATAGCCCCTTCTAACTTTCCTGAAATCATGGATGTAGAAATGTAAGTATTAACGCCACCACACGTCTGTAAACAGAAAAAACACTTGTCCTGGCGACTTTACTGTTATCTACGGTAAGTGACACAGTTATCACACGAAAATCTCCGTAGAAACTGAAACTGAGGCGAGGCGCCGATAGTAACTCTTTGTGTATGTGTAAGTGAGTGTGCACTATATCAATGCCAGTTGGTACTGACATGATAATGAAAAATATCATAGTCAGCTAAAATCATGTTCATCAAAACAAATGCATAGTTCACAAATTAGCCGTGCTGTAGCTACTGCCATCTGACTCAGATGGCAATACAGTCGTCTGATTGGTTCAGTTCAGTCTTATAATTAGGGGTCGTATACACGATGCGTATCAAAGTATGGTGTCGAAGCATGTTTCGGATCAGTGTCGAGGTATGGGGTCGGAGTATGGTGGTAGCCACTGTTCAGCAGACAGGGTGGTTACACGGCACTGGCTCACCGTCGTTACCGGTCAGTGTGTGGTACACTATATACGACACATCTAATAATGTGTCTACTACTGTTTGTGTACCTAGCGGTGTACGTTAAATGAAGCAGTACACACTTACTGAGCAACATGTTTCATTTTCCCTTTGAATTTCACTATAATTTTATAGGTAGGCGGGTGGGTGCCAACTGTCATGACTACAGTACATATATGATGATGTGAATAACAGAGGGCCACAGAAACTCACGACCTCCACAGGATCCATGGTTGACGTGGCCTCCCTTTGAGTTTCTCCGTTATCCGGGAACCAGAGCTCGTTAAAGCACTATAACTTTGGTACACATTCGTCGTCTACACTAGCATCAGACTTCTTCGATGCAGTAATAATTTTCAGTTCTTTTCTATATTGACTACGCAGTGTGTTTATTTTCTTCACAACATCCAGTGTGCACATAGGATCTACATCTTTCACATGTGCAAATAGTTCCCATAAGCTTTACATTTTTCGTTTCTATTTTGGTATATATCACTTTTGATCTGCCAAAGACAAGGCCGGTCCCTATAAGTTCAATAAGCTGTAGAGTCAGGGTCTTTGTCCACTCAAATGGTGGTTTTGACATTGAGGGTCACTGGTGGGGGATGCAAGCATCGGCAAAACGTCTAAAGTGGCCACGCAACTATCAACTCTCGCACCTAACTACCAGGGAAGGGTAGGTGGTTCAGTATTCCTGGCTACACGATCAGGGTTCGAGCACAGCTTCGGTACGATGCTCTGAAAACAAGCTGCGAGACTGATCGTCTATACGAGCCCTTAGCGGACGTTGTTTGAAATTATAATAACATTTACCACATGTAGTTTGCAGCAATACCTCACTTGTTTGATTCTTCAGTCATCGGTTTCCTCGTTTTTACAGCGTATCGGAGTTATTACTCTACGATAGATGTAAAACAAGTAGACAGAGATAACACAAAGGTAAACCCCTGACTCATGGTCCTTCAAAGTCTAGAGAGGTACACATCGGATGTCTGGCAACTAAGTGGTGATGAGCAACACTTCTGCACATCAATTATACAAACACAATGCGTCATGTATTCATCAGAAATCAATACCATCCCGCAAACGCCAATAAATTATACGCCGATCTGTTATCCACGCATGCTACTTGTCTGTGTTATGCTTCAAAGAGAACGAACTAAATAAAATAACAAATCCCGATCATCAACATCATAATCGTCGAAAATCTCAACTTAACTTAAATAGAACTTCCACCACCATCAATAGAATTACTTGAAATACAACTAGCCATCACCACAACTTCGACCATATATTGCAATCTCATCCACCACTATCATCAAATCGTCAACTCATTCACCACTATCACCATCACCACCACCACCACCACCACCGAGGACCCGAGGAGCTGCCACCGCCCCACCACGCCCAAGAGATGAATTTTTTTGTTGATAGAAGAGGCTTTTGTTTTCCCACCCTGTCAGGTACTAAGGGAGGGAGAGAAAGAGTGAGCGAGAGAGACAGAGAGGGAGGGAATGAGAGAGAAAAAAGGAGGGGATGGCAAGCACTTGAAGTAATTAGTCACACCACCTGTATCCAGAGGGCGAGAGAGAAGAGGCAAGCAGGGAGGGAAGGAGTGAGGGAGGAAGAAAGGAAGAATAGGAAGAGTGTTGAGGGAGCAGAGGCGGGAGGGGGTGCGTGTGAGGGTGCAAGCGAGTGCAGACATCAGGAGGTGATTACCTTAAGTGGTGTGAAGTGTTTGCCTGTGCTTCTGTCCATTATAAGAAAAATAAATAAAGGGGTAAAGATATTTTCGTTGTCTCGAAAAAAATGCTAATAAAGATAATGAAGGGAGAGAGAGAATATGTCAGTTTTCTATCGTCTTTTTTTTTGGGGGGGAGGGTTTATTTTGCAATGTACTACATATTTTTCGTTGGAAATTTAACATAAGAAAATCAAATTTAATGCTTTCCATAACGCTAATGTGAAGTTGTTGTTTCTTTTTCTTTTCCTATCAAAGTCTATGCAGGGATGGTAACACTGGGTATTTAGAGGAGACGATAAGAGCCGTTCACGTGTAATTGTCTGTGTGATATTGACAGTCTACCGACAAACACGATTTTCAAACACTGGCATCGGTTTCCTATAATTCGGACGTCCACACTAAGGCTGCCTGTGTAAAGGACATTCCTCTGTCTGTCTGTCTGAATGCCTGTTTCTGTCCATCTGTCAATTTACATGTTGTATTATGCAGGTTCCCCGTTTTTCGTCAACTACATAAATTATATATATATATATATATATATATATATATATATATATATATATATATATATATGTTCGTTGTAGCCTACAGCCCCTGTATGCTATTATCTTCCTTCCTTAGGTTTTGTCTTCTTTCCTTGAGGGCTCAGGTGGTTGGCCCTGCATATTCTGGAGAGCTGTGATGTTGGCCCGTGGTGGCGCAGGTTGGATTTTTATAGTGACACCTGTAATGATTTTGATTTAAGGCTCATGCTGCCCCCTGGTGCCTTCCACCACATTTGTAATCGCAGTCGAAGGTGAGGTTAATGGGCAGCATGTGGGTATCTTCGGTCACTCGACGATGGAAGAAATAGTTGCTCTTATGCAGACTTGAACTCGGGACCTTGTGCTCACCACTATACCAGGTTGTAATCCTCCGGCCACCGCGTTAAATATGGTCGAAAGAGTTGCCCCAGACAGGATTCGAACTCTGAACATCGAGCTCACCACTTCAAGACGCTAACCAATCGGCCATCGCCTCCCCCGAGGGAGGGAGGGAGTGTATATAGTATATACACTTACACACACACACATATATAACCATTATTTTCAGTTCATCAACAAAAGTCTTCCTCCTGTATCTGTGCCCCGCATATACGGTTGATTAACTGTGCCTTAATAAAACTGCCGAGTAAACTTTGCTCTTAACTCTCGCATGTTAGAAAAATGGTCTTTAATTTGAGAGAAGCTTACAGTACATTTGTGAGAGTAGGGGAGGAAGAGAAAGAGAGGGAGGGAGAAAAAACTAAAAGCTTCTGTAAAAGAAGAGACTTCTCTCTCTCTCTCTCTCTCTCTCTCTCTCTCTCTCTCTCTCTCTCTCTCTCTCTCTCTCTCTCAAGAGGGTAATCAGGATAATAAAAGATCGATTTTAGAATTTTTGCATACCACGATCTTCGCTTTTTCTTTTCTTCATTTCTAAAAACTCCTTTTCATTTTTTCACACACTCTTTCACAGACTTTCACTCAATAGCTTTGATTTCCCTTGTATTCGATTCTTCCGTTCAAGATAATCTACAGCTCCTCAAGTTTTCCATATTTCCTTACTCTTCACCGACTCTCCTCCCACCCTGGCCTCTTCCTCCTCCCTATCGACCACCGCAGTAATTGCCCAACCAGTCAACCGCAGCTGCCTGGTTTGGCTCTCGTTATTCCTCGTGTTCATTAGAAGATGGGGGGGAGGGGGGTCTTGGCCCCTCCTCGTCCTCCTATTTTTTTTTGCTCCTCCTTCTTCTCCTCTATAAAAACATCCTTCATAATACAAGCCTCTCCTTTAAAAGACATATCGTCATAAAAAAAAGTTTAAATTTTCTTTATTTTTTTTTGCATCTATTTGAATAATATTAGCGGTGTTCATTTATTTTTACATTGTTCATCTTTTATGTTAATTAAAAATATTTTGTGTAGAGGTTTGTTGGCTATTATTATTATTATTATTATTATTATTATCTTTATCACTACTATCGCTTATTACTATAATTAATTTCAGAATCATTATTGTTATAATTATTATCAGTATTACTATTATTATCATCATTAATATTACTATTATTTTGGTGGCAGTAGTAGTAGTTGTAGTTTTTTTTTTTTTTTGTAAGTATTCTGATATCAGCACCTCAGCACTCCCTTTAAATCAGTGCTGAATCAGATTTTAGGTTAGTGCTGAGAAGACAAGATTGAAGTAAATATTCTGATATCAGCACTAAACTCAGCACTACCTTTAAATCAGTGCTGAATCAGATTTTAGGTTAGTGCTGAGAAGACAAGATTGAAATAAGTATTCTGATATCAGCACTAAACACAGCACTCAGTAGTTGTAGTAGTAGTTGTAGTTGTAGTTGTAGCTGTAGTTGTTGTTGTTGTTGTTGTTGTTGTTGCAATACTGGTAGTACTGCACTTCATTCTTTCTCGCTTTACTTTTCAGTTTCCTCAATATTCCTACCTAAAGGAATTGTATTTCTTTTGTAGTTAATTTTCTTTTCTTTCTACTGTATATATGATCCCTTCCATAAAGTACGACATATACTACCTATATGACTGCATTTATAATTTTAACTATTTTTTTTTCTTCAGGTTATCTTTGTCTCCCGCAACCTTGTCCTTACTCTTCTTTTCTTTTCCTTCTCCACTTCCCTCTTAACAACTCAATTTTCAGTTTATTTCTTTTTCATCAAAGTCCCGCTCTTTTCATCCTTCACGTCCACTTTTTCTGTTTTTTTTTTTTTTTCTCTCTCTCTCTCTCTCTTTTTCTCTCTCTCTCTCCTCTCTCTCTCTCTCTCTCTCTCTCTCTCTCTCTCTCTCTCTCTCTCTCTCTCTCTTACCATACTTTTTTTTTTTTTTGTCTTCGCCTCATGTGCTCCATAATTTTCACAGGATGCTCCTGGGTGCTCCGGGGATCAAGCAGGTTTCATGTGACGTGACGGGGAAAAAGAATAATTACCAAGGTGTGGGTCATTAGGAAGCTCACGAGGTGCTTCACGGACGAGGAGCGCGAGACTTGTTTCACATTTCCGTGAATTATAACTCCCTTTCTTTACCCGCTCCTCCCAGTACAACAAGGTGTGGGACGATCAAGGTCTGACCTTCATCCACCCAACGGACTCAAGCAGGCTGTCATGAGGGCCATGACGAGGACATCCTCTGGAGAGCCACGTACCCCGCGCTGTGGCTTTTCTACGTGCAGGCTGTACGCACTCTTTTCGAGTACAGCGCGCCTGTACTCGTCCTCGTGTCCGATACACAGCAGAGGAGGATCGAGGTCATCCAAAACCAGGTCATGAGGACCATGCTCGGGCCACCACGCTGGACCAGCGGCTGCGTCCTGCAGAGCGAGACACAGGGTCGGGGCAACTCCCGACGGTGGAGGTCATCATTACCGTCTTGCCGGCCAGCAAGGCGCAGCTGTGCATGCCGGAGGAGCAGCGGAAGTACACGCTGAAGGCGGTAACTATATTGGCTATCATCCCGGGAAGTGCCGTGTACTACACCGACGGCTCAGTAGACCTTGAGAGAGGCACGACGGGAGCTGTGGTGGTCATCAGTGGGGAAGTGCTGTCCTGGAAAACGCTCGACCACTGCTCCATCCTGCTGGCGGAGCTGGTGGCTATCCAGCACGCCCTAGAGCACGTCTGCCACCGTCAGGAGGAGACAGTGGTTATCCATTCCGATTCTATGCCATACAGGTCCTGCAGCAGCCAGCCCACCAGCGGACAACGTGCAGCTCACCACCACCATTCTGGACCTCATCCAAGGACTCGCAGCGCAAGGGCGCTGCGTGCAGCTCAACTGGGTGCCCAGCCACATGGGGCTACAAGGGAACCAGGCAGTTGACGAGGCGGCCCGCGCAACTACCGCGTGGCCTGCAATCACCACCACCGTTCTGCCCAGCCTGCAACAGACCAAAGTGCTACCATTCGTAGCACTGAGCAGTAGCTCCCGAAGATGGAAGTATCATCGCTTCAGGCGGCTTGGTATGCTGAGGTCAGTGCCTACCACCCACTGCTCTCCGTCCTGCAGGTTCTGTCCAGGGCGGACGAGGTCCTGCTACACCGCCTCCGGCTGGATTACCCCGCGCTGGAGGAGCTGCGGGAAGGCTTCGAAGGTCGTCAGTGCCACTGTAGCCACCTCGTCCGGTACCCCCTCAGGCACTGCTTGCTGTACTGCCCTGCTACTGCTCGGCTGAGACAGTAGATCGACGACCCGAAGGATGATGAGGTCAGGGCAGCCCTGGTACTCCGGCGGCCACAATAGGACCTGCCTCGGCTGCTGAAAGTGGCACACAAAGACCGCACCCCCACCACCACCACTACCCCCACCACGCTTACCACACCACTAGCCACACTGCAGCAAGCAGTGTGGCTAGTGGTGTGGTGCCAACACACGGGACGCTGCAACCCACAGCGGCGGGCTGATGCCCGCTCATTTCCTTCACATAGTTATAAGTGTATTTTAAGATTCCTTCAGTTAAATATAAATTCACTGTAAAAGATGTGAATAAACTTAAATAATTAAACATATATATACTTAGGCCATGTTATATCCCACGACATGACTTATGATGATGATATCATCAAGCAGACCACCAAGCTTCTTGTCGTGGGAAATACTCTACAGAGGAAATTCTCCTACTGTAGCAGAGAGGTGAAGATGGAGTTATTCAGGAGTCACTGATACTCTATATACTGCTACTCGCTGTGCTCGCGGTTCAAGGTGGCCACTCTGAACCGCCTTAAGGTCTAAGATAAGATAAGATTTTCATCCTATCTAGACACTTTGCAAGTACCAACTACAAGGTTATTGACTATACAAAGCGCCGCCACGTCAGCACGAACTAGGCGGACTCGAACCGCTGCCCGAATGCGCAGGGACGCTACACATTGCAAGCTCACGTCTCTACCAACCTTGCCACCCTGACGGGCGCCTTAAGGTCTGTCACAATGAAATCCTTAAAGGCTTCTGGGGCTGCCCAGGTGGTGCAGCTCGTTTCTGGCCTTCGCTAGGAACGGGGTGAACAATCTGGATGTGACCCGTCGACACCCCGTGTTCAGCTTAAGGAGTAGGGTGGAGCTCTCTGCGAACTCCATCATCACCTCCGTCAGGCAGAGCTCGGCCTATGTATGTGAACCTATACAACAACGGTGGCTGGGCCTGCTGTTTGTACAGAATGTGGGGTAGCACAGGTGTACAAGTATAGCCTATGTACTATATGCACTTTGGTACTATGTGCTCTAATGTACTCATGCCATGTACCTTTATTATGTATTTTTTGCTCTAGTACTTACGTAAGTTAACTATTTGTCAATTTTTTTTTTTTTTTGCCTGTATGCCTCCGGGTGATATTAACATTATTATTATTATTATTATTATTATCATAGAGGTATATAGCTATTATCAATTTTTTGCTTTAGTACTTAAGTTCATTCCATCGTCCATAATATATTATGTTGTTTTTTCTTGTATGCCTTCGGGTGAGAATAAAATTATTATTATTATATATATATACATATATATATATATAATAATATATATATATATAGTATATATATATAATATATATATACACACACACACACACACCGCGCGATGGTCAGGTTGATAACGTTCTGGTCTCTCACTCTGTGGGTAGGCGGTTCGAATCCTCGCGCTCCCGGGGATTTTTCACTTGGCAAATTCGGGCGGTTACTGTCCCCCTTGAGCAAGGGGATGGGGGTGTGTGGTGTGTGAGGTCCCAGCATTGCCCAAAGATCGGTAATAATGAGTTCCAAGCTCGCACTATGAGGGTGAAACAGGCGATAGTTCGCGTGGACAAGACCATGGGGTGAATGACACATACTCTTGTTTCTCTTGTTTGTTTTGTTTAGAGGATAATGCCTCAGAGCCATAGTGATCTACCGCTGCTGCATATTAGTGTTGGCCGAAGCCACCACCCGGGGGGGGGGGGGGGGGGGGGGTTACAAACCCCCGGCTGGCACCCGGTACCCATTCACTGCTGGGTGAACATGGGCTAGGGATTTAAGAAAGACCACCCATCTATCTTTCGCTCCGCCCGGGGATCGAACCCGGGACTTCTCGGTTGTAAGCGTGCGTGTAAGTGAGCGTGCTAACCACTACACTACAGAGTTCACACACACACACACACACACACACACACATTATGTGGTAGCCGGTTCGAATCCTCACTGCTCCCGGGGATGTTTCACTGAAAAATTCGGGCAGTTACTATTCCCCTTGAACAATGGGATGAGGGTGTGTGGTGTGTGTGGTCCCGGCATTACCAAAATATCGGTAATAATGAGCTCCAAGTTTGCACCGTGAGGGTGAAACTGGCGATCGCGAGTCAGACTCGCGTGGCCAAGACCATGGGTGAATAACACACACGCAGACGACGAGCAACAAGATTCCCAGTCACGTCGCACAGCTGTGGAGGGCGAGCCGAGCAGCGCGTGAATTTTAAGAAACACTTCAGAGGAGGTGGATAACCTTCTGCTTGCAATACCCCACACGTCACTTACCCTCACCTCGCCTGCTCCGGGTCAGAACATGAGCGTGAGCAAATGGGAAGTGTGGGTAGATTAAGGATTAGTGTATAATTATGTGGTGTGGCTAGAGGGTAGATAGCAGACAGGATGTACCGTAAGTGGGCGAGTGTGTACTGGATTACGAGGGAATAAAATTTGGATAGGAGTAATATAGAGAGAGCATAGATATTTTGTTTCCGTGGGAGAGAATTACTATGGATGAGACTGATAATTATGAATGTGACAGCACGAACAGGTGAAGGAAACAGGTTACGAGTGTGTGAAATAAGTAATGCGTGCGTGGAAAGGTTTAAGTCACTGAGGCAGAACTAACTGATATACTGTAGCTTCGGGTGTGCAGGTTAAACGATTACTGGAGTGAGCGTCCGGGTGAGGCTGAGCTGAGAATGCCACACATGTGTTCGTGGGGGGTGAACGCCATCTGCATTAACCATCAACCTCCTTGACTGGTGCTCTGGTGCGTGTGTTTCAGCAAGGCACGTCCAAGCTGCTCCTCTATCCTTTCGTTTTCCTTCACCACTGCGCATTACTATGAACAGAAAAGTCACATGAAAAATTAAAATCAAGAAAGTATTTGTTCTGTTCCGCTCATTATTGCATTCACTATTCTCATGTTTTGTTGATATTGTTATTAGAATACCAAAATATTAGTGGCAATTTGAATGAACTAGGAAGCAAGTAACCGATTTCATGATTATGAGGGTGATTGCCGTAACATTTGTCTACGAGTATGCGCGACAAAAAAAAAGAGAATTTGTTCCCGAATAGAAGACTGAACATTTTTACAAAAGCAGTAACAACAGCAGCAGCAGACGCACCAAAACCTGAGGAATTTGCAACAGCAGCAGCAAGCCAGCAGTGGCAGCAATAGTAGTAACGGTAGTATTAGTAGTAGTTGTAATAGTAGTGGTGGTAGTGGTGGTGGTAGTAGTAGTAGTAGCAGAAGTAATAGTATAGTAGTAGCAGAAGTAATAGTATAGTAGTAGCAGAAGTAATAGTAGTAGTAGCAGTAGTAATAGTAGGAGTAGAAGTAGTAGGAGTAGAAGAGTAGTAGTAGTAGTAGTAGTAGTAGTAGTAGTAGTAGTAGTAGTAGTAGTAGTAGTAGTAGTAGTAGTAGTAGTAGTAGTAGTAGAAGTGTTCGTAGTAGTAGTAGTAGTAGTAGTAGTAGTAGTAGTAGTAGTAATAGTAGTGGTAGTAATAGTAGATAGTAATGGTAGTAGTAGTATAGTAATAGTAGTATAAATAGTATTAGTAGAAGTAGTAGCAGTAGCCGCATCAGCAGTGGCAGCAATAACCGCGACAACAATGCCATCAGATCAGCCGCGGTGGTCGCCGTGTTGTTGTTCTTGTCAACACGTCAGCCGGGGAACGCTGTGGCTGAATGGATAACATGAAGTTGATTTTCAAACTCTGCACGATACACGGAATGGCCATCGCGTGCGTGTTGCAATGACCGTCATTACACTCTGGTAAATGAAGCCAATTGTTATATTGCCTGATCATGTGATACAATTATGCCGCGTAATTGCGGTTGTGCACCACTAAGTAAACCAACGAACGATCCCAATGGACTGTTTTAATTACTTTCAAACCCGGGCTCTGACTGCTCACAAAGGCTGCACCAAATGAACGCCCTCCCCCCCTTATATATACACACACTAAAAAAAAAAAAAAAAACTATCCAACGTGTTTTCATTATTACTGAGTCATTTAAAGGAATCTGATAATTGCTATTCACGAGTATTTTCTTTAATAATTCACTGTTTGTTTACCTCTATCGCCGGGACACGCTTTAACACCGTAATGAGCACGTCGCACGCTTACTTACACACCCAACACGGCGGGGTGAAGTTACTGCTCCCAAATATTTGCGAAAGTAACTGTAGTCTTACTCAAATGTTTTTATACTATTTTTTTTACATAGCTCGTGCACACTAGCCTTAATTTGCCTTCCACTATCACTCCTCACTCCTCCACGCAAAGCTCCTCACACCCCCACCAACGCCTCCACTCTCGCCTGGGCAACAAGGAGCCGTGAAAGAGGATGAAGGGAGGGGGCGGGCTCGAGAAGGGTTGAATTCACCACACAAAGCAGCCTTTCACTCCAAAGTCACCATTCCTCAAGTTATTTGGAAGTTATTTTTGGGGTTTAGCGTTAGTTGCGGGGCGAGAGTTATGGTGGCAGTGGGGGTGATGGTGGTGATGGTGGTGGTGGTGATGGTGGCGTTATGATACATAGAGGCGCCGAGGGAAGGTGAGGAGCGCCATAGGAACAATGAAGGTTTAGGACGAAATTACATCTCACTAATGCACGCCAGGATAACAGCTTCCTCCCAAAGGATTCCACGAAGCTTCCTGTGTCAGGCAAGCTTGTTGGCGGCAATTAGGAAGAGGAGAAGGAAGAGGAGGAAGAGGAGGAGGAGGGAGCTGAATAGGATGAAAAGGTTTTTGTTTCTCTTGAATTATTGTCTATTACTTTAGTGTGTGTGTGTGTGTGTGTGTGTGTGTGTGTGTGTGTGTGTGTGTGTGTGTGTGTGTTATGTGTGTGTGTGTGTGTGTGTGTGTGTGTGTGTGTGTGTGTGTGTGTGTGTGTGTGTGTGTGTGTGTGTGACAGTATGTGTGTGTGTGTGTGTGTGTGTGTGTGTGTGTGTGTGTGTGTGTGTGTGTATTACTGTATGTGTGTATGTGTGTGTGAGTTTGTGTGTGTGTGTCACTTTGTACGATAGGGAAAGAGAGTGACAAGA
>JACEEZ010008609.1:50000-55000 GCA_016584305.1 Chionoecetes opilio
GCGCGTGCAAATGAGCGCCTGTAAGGCTAAAGTAACTCCTGAAATGTTCAAAACCACGCAACAAATTTGCATAACATCATTTAAAGTTTTTAATTTTCTCTCTGAAACAAAATCCTCGACATGCGAATATATACATAAAGGCGCACGAAGGGTAGTGAATCTATGCAATGTATCGCGTGTAAATGTCCTCAATGAAATATTCCAATATATCATTTTCATGTGAGGATTTTATCAATTCATGACAACTCGAAACGAAGGAAAAATACATATTGATGATTTTGCTACATAAGCGATAGGTGTACACAGCAAATGTATAAGTCATTCAGAGGTCAAAACATACATTTTCGAGAGAGGAGGAGGAGGATTACATAGGATTACATAGGAATAACAGACACCAGGAGACCTATTGGTCCATGACGAGGGTATCTGCTGAACTACATACTACTAACTATCAACTACTTGTAAGAAAACAGTTGGAAAATGATACCATGTCCCTAAAGAAGATAGGAACATGGATGTTTCGTAGTGCAAAAAGATAGGGTATGAAATATACAAACTACAACTACCACTACCACTACAACTAATCGATCCGGGGGACTAAATATGAATTCGCAGGGCACTATCAAGGAGGAGGAGGTGGAGGAGGAGGAGGAGGATTACATAGGATTACATAGGAATAACAGACACCAGGAGACCTATTGGTCCATAGCGAGGGTATCTGCTGAACTACATACTACTAACTATCAACTACTTGTAAGAAAACAGTTGGAAAATGATACCATGTCCCTAAAGAGAATAGGAACATGGAAGTTTCATAGTGCAGAATGATAGGATATGAAAAATACTAACTACAACTACCACTACCACTACGACTAATCGGTACGGGGGACTAGATACGAATTCGCACTATCAATACCCATTTACTTTACAGTGCGCGTCAAGTCTGTTTTTGAATGTAGTTATTGTGCTGGCTCCGACAACATTTGCTGGTAACTTGTTCCATCGTTCAACGACTCTAACATTGAAATAATTTTTACGGAGATCGGTGATGCAACGTTGACCGTTTAGTTTTAAACCATTATTTCTTGTTGTCACTTGAGTTGAAAGCTCGAATAGGTTCTCTTGATTAGTGACATCAAAACCTTTTAAAATCTTAAAGGTTTCTAACAAGTCCCCACGGATTCTACGATCCTTTAAGGAAAACATATTAAGTTTCCGCAGTCTCTCTTCATAAGATGAATTTCGCAGAGATGGAATTTGTTTGGTTGCTCTTCTTTGCACTGATTCCAATTTGGCTTGATCTTTTACGAAACAGGGCGACCAGAATTGAACGGCATATTCCAAGTGGGGCCTAACCAAGGACGTGTATAATTGTGTCATTACTTTCGGAGTTTTATCTTCAAAATTACGTTTGATAAAGCCCAACATCATATTTACCTTTTTACTGGCAGCTAGGCAATGCAGGCTGGTTTTCAGATCATTACTGATGATGACACCTAAATCCTTTTCCTGCTGTACTTCAGTTAACGATTTATTTTGCATTTGATAGTTATATTTGAGGTTATCGTTGCCTATATGCATTACTTTACATTTATCGGAATTGAATTTTAATAGCCATTTATCACTCCAATCTGATAGCTTGTCGAGATCACTTTGTATGATTTCCCCAGTTTTCTCTAGTATATGCTTTACCGCCAAATTTGGTGTCATCTGCAAATTTCGATATTTTTAGATACAAGTCCGCATCCAGATCGTTGATATATATCAGAAAAAGAGTAGACCCAAGACCGAGCCCTGAGGTACCCCACTAGTAACATCTAACCATCAGATGCCTCGCCATTTATTACTAC
Organism: Chionoecetes opilio; assembly: GCA_016584305.1. NCBI lineage: Eukaryota > Metazoa > Arthropoda > Malacostraca > Decapoda > Majidae > Chionoecetes > Chionoecetes opilio. The sequence goes on from JACEEZ010008609.1 coordinate 51,851, forward strand.
CCGTTGTTTAAACGATTTAAAAGCCAATCGCCAATCCATGAACATAATTGCTCCTCCTAACCCCTGTGCCCTTGCTTGGTCAAAAGTCGCTTATGGGGAACTGTATCGAAGGTTTTCTGAAAATCAAGGTATATTACATCCGAGGGAATTTTAGCGTCCCAGTTTGAATAAATGACATTAAAAAAATCCCGTATGTTTGTTAAGCAGGATCTCTTATTTCGAAATCCATGCTGGGATTTAGTATTGAGTTTATTTCATCGAGAAAAGACACTATTTATCCCGCAATATTTTTTCAAATAGTTTAACAATACGGACGTTAGACTAATTGGGCGATAATTACTTGCGAGGCTCTTACTCCCCCTTTCCTTTAATATCGGGGTAACATTAGCTAATTTCCACATACTAGGAACATTTTTGTCACTTAGGGGATTTATTGAAAAAAATCTTTAATGGGGGCGAAAGTTGACTGTGACATTCGCGAAGTAGTCGCGGCGAGATTTCGTCCCAACCCCACGGATTTGCTGGGTCAAGTTTTCAGCAAATACTTTGATATTTCGTCTACTGTTATCTCTCCTATTACCAGTCTATCCCTTTCGAGTCCCGCATACATGTTTACTGGTTCTGGTAATGGAGTTTCGTCTTCTTTAATAAATACCGCATTAAAGTATTCATTTAGTACGAACGCCATACTCTTATTGGAGGAGGAGGAGGAGGAGGAGGAGGAGGAGCAGGAATAACTGGAGGAGAAGGAGGAGGAGGAGCTATGTAGAGAAGGGCACGACAGCGAGAAAACCCAGAAGGACAACAAGAAAGAAAAAAATTACAAAACAACCTCAGTGGGTTGTGAATAGATGAGCAACACAAGGAGACGGACTCTGCGATTACTAGGTCGTGGCAATAAAAGCATATCAACCATTCTACAAACCAGCCTCCGCCGCCGCCGCTCGTCTGGTGATGTATGGCGGTCATCAGGTAAAGCACCGGGCATGCCTCACCCTAATGGCCGCCTCCCGCCCTCGTTTGTCCGCATTGGTCTCATTACCGCATGTGCCCTCCTCTCCCCTCCCTTCCCCTCAATACCCCTACACCCTAACATACCACCCCTGCCTGCTCTACCATGCTGCCCCACATCTTACCCACCCCACTGTGTTCCTCCCTACTTACTACTCCCTACCCCTTCTCCCTTCCTCTCCCCTCCCGCCTCTTCTTTTCCACTTCTTCTATCCCCCCATTGCACGTTAGCCAAATGCTGACTAAACAAAATCTTCGTCTGCTGAGATTTCGGCTTAAAGTTCGTGATTTTGGTGTGTGTGTGTGTGTGTGTGTGTGTGTGTGTGTGTGTGTGTGTGTGTGTGTGTGTGTGTGTGTGTGTGTGTGTGTGTGTGTGTGTGTGTGTGTGTGTGTGTCATTCACCCATGGTCTTGTCCACGCGAATCGGACTCGCGATCGCTAGTTTCACCCTCCCGGAGTGATCTTGGAGCTCATTATAACCGATAATATGTGTGCGTGCGTGCGTACGTGTGTGCGTGCGTGCGTGCGTGCGTGCGTGCGTGCGTGCGTGCGTGCGTGCGTGCGTGTGTGTGTGTGTGTGTGTGTGTGTGTGTGTGTGTGTGTGTGTGTGTGTGTGTGTGTGTGTGTATGTGTGTGTGTGTGTGTGTGTGTGTATGTGTGTGTGTGTGTGTGTGTGTGTGTGTGTGTGTGTGTATGTGTGTGTGTGTGTGTGTGTGTGTGTGTGTGTAGAAAGGGAGGCTCCAAGTACTATCCACAGACAAGCTGAATCATATTTATCCTGACCTTCTCACGACATATGTTTTGCTCCAATTTTATCGCCAGCAACCTTTACGGCAAATCAGTTGCTGCCCTTGTGAAGGTCATCGTCCTAACATTTTTCCTGTTCTAATTACAATGGCTTTCTCGCATCACCCGCCATGAATCTTCTTGATAAACTGAAGGTTGAGTTTATCTCCCATTTCACCTGACTCCATTAATTTAGGAGCCCTTGTCGCCGGTCCAAAGGCAAAGTGAAGAGCGTTGCGTCAATATTGGCGTCGCGGCCTTGGCTTTACGGTGAGGCTGTTGAGCGACGCAGCAGCAGCTTACGGAGATTAGCTGCTGTCTGATGCTCTTTCATTTTCGGTATTACTCGCCGTCCACAAAGTAACTCCAGAGTGTGTCCTTGAGAGATTCAAGAGTTTTTGATACAGAGGAAACTTCTCCGCTCCTCCCCGGTCAATGTGACGTCGGCAATTTCCTCAGCAGTTCTTCATATTTCCTTTGAAAAAAATATTAGTTGCCTGGCAGCAGGTGGCCCCCCCCCCCCCCCCGTAGCCTGAAGAAACTTAATTTGACCATAACGCAATTAATGTCAGGTAGTCCACGCGAGCTAGAAAAAATAATCCATTTCATCCAAGTGGGATTACTCCTTCCTTGGAACATTCAGACCCTCCCACTCTTTCTACCTCTTTTCCTGACTTTTTTCCTGGCCTGTGCTGCTCAAAGCTTCTAAGATATTGTGTTCTTTCAGGTTGTACATTATGTTTTGTGTTTGGTACAGACTGTGAGAGCAGATGATCTCTTTTACCCTTATGAGGCCATGCCTTTTTTTCCATCAGTATGTGATCCAAAGGTCATATGAAGTCCAGTGATGTGCTGTGTGGGGGCCGAGCCTGGGACCGCGCAGCTCGGCGAAGCCACCGCCCTCGGCTTGCTCTCCTCCCTGATCAAATAAAGAAAACAAAGCCAAACCATAAAGTTCACGTATGCAAATGTTTCATGAGTAGATGTATCGATAATGTCCAATATTTTGAAAATAATCACTAAACTTCACGGTTCTAAGGAATTCGAAATTAAATAATTGCATCCCAAGATCCTTACTTATAATTTCGCATAATTCTCATCTAAATCGTACGAGTTGTTCTGTAATCATATTTATGAGATCACTTCTTGGAGCAGCTGTACCATCCGTCACACTGGTAAGAACAACGCGAAACAAAAGATCACCTCGTTGCCTTCTACCGCACTGCTCACCGGAGGAACGCAGGATTTCCACCAATACGGAAAGAGCAGAGTGTGTCGACGCCCCTCACCCCTTCACCACCCTTCTGGCTCACGTCAGGAAGAGATCCCTTAGCCCGTGCACGTCTCACTCTC
>JACEEZ010008609.1:60000-67500 GCA_016584305.1 Chionoecetes opilio
GTCTTACTTCTTTTCTTTGCTTTTCTCTTCCTCGTTTATTTCATTGCAGAGAGATAATCAGTTTATTTCATTAGGATAAGTTTTCCTTTCTAACGCTTGGCTACCTGATATTTTTTTCTCCAGTCTAAATGATTGTCTGTCTCGGAACCAACACGAAATTCCATCTTTAAAACACCATGTTTAAATCTAATAACTGCCTACTTTTTTTATTTCATTCCGACGCATAAGTTACATTTTTCCACGCCTCCGACTGGAAATTTCTATAATATTCAGGTGTCACCAAAGTTTATTACACTTTTTACTTAGTGGAAGTGGCATGTGCCTTTGTGTTCCTCCCTCTCTCTCTCTCTCTCTCTCTCTCTCTCTCTCTCTCTCTCTCTCTCTCTCTCTCTCTCTCTCTCTCTCTCTCTCTCTCTCTAATGCCGGACATTTTCCTCCTTTTTTTCGGACCTTATGTAACTACTTTTATACATGAAGAGCACATTAATGTTATATATGCACATTCAAATATCTAAAAACATGAATTAACAGCAAAAATTCGTAGAGATATTTCCAAGTTAATTTCTTTGCCTTCATTAATTTTAAAACTCATCATATTTCAACTCGACTAAAAGTGTGATATGTGGCACCTGTGTCTCGCAGTTCCCTTTATTTCCTTTTATCCAGAGCAACATTAATCTATGGACAAAGTACAGAAACGTAAGTTTCATACACGCACCATTACCCACCGAGAGAGGATGTGCGGCAAGATTTATGTGTCCAGAATCAATATATTTCCCAGTATTGAAGGTACGTACTTAATATTAGGGGAGATGAACGTTGCTTAGTGCTGCACCTTCTACAAGATTAAGTATTGAGTTCCTGATACATTACGCACTGTATCTTTCCTGTAGAAGTATATAATTTGTTTTAAGTACATAAGAACATAAGAAAATAAGGAAGCTACAAGAGGCCGTGAGACCTATACATGAGGTAGTTCCTGTTACTTAACACTACCTACATCCACCTTTCATTCCCATCCATGAATTTATCTAGCCTCCTTTTAAAGCTCTCTAATGACTCCGCACTAACTACCTGTCTACTGAGTCCATTCCAATAATTTACCACCCTATTTGTGAACCAGTTTTCCCTATTTCTTTTTTTAAATCTACGCTTTTCCAGCTTGAATCCGTTACTTTTTGTTCTACCCTGGTTACTAGCCGTAAGAACTTTTCCTACCTCTCCTTTATTAAATCCCTTTGTCCACTTAAAAACTTCTATCAGATCACCCCTTACTCTGCGTCTCTCGAGTGAATGTAAATTTAATAGCTTCAATCGCTTCTCATAACTAAAGTTACGCATCCCTTGAATAGTTTTGGTCATCCTTCTCTGCACTGATTCTAACAAGGCTATATCCATCCTGTAATATGGAGACCAAAACTGAACCACATAGTCTAGGTGAGGCCTGACTAGAGCCAAATAAAGCTTTAGAATAACCTCAGCACTTCTACTTTTAACACTTCTGGTAATGAATCCTAACACCCTATTACCTCTATTTCTGGCCTCAATACATTGTTTCCTAGGTCGGAGGTCGGAGCTCACCCTCACTCCCAGATCCATCTCACCTTCTGATCTTTTCAGCGATACATTGCGTATGGTGTATCTATTACCAGGGTTATTTCTACCAACATTCATAACGCTGCATTTATCAATATTAAATTCCATCTGCCATCTGACTGCCCACTCATTAAGTTTATCAAAGTCTCCCTGCAATATGTTTACATCAGACTGTGATCCAATAATCCTACCTACCTTAGTATCATCAGCAAACTTGCTGATATCACTGCTAATCCCACTATCCAAGTCGTTGATGTAAATAAAAAATAGTAATGGACCAAAAACAGACCCTTGTGGAACCCCACTTGTCACCTGCCCCCATTGTGTATTGTGTAGTATTTGTGATATCCTAATACATGTGACTATTCTTACCATTCTTGCCCTGTGTTATAACATATATTAAACTAGATATACAGATCCATAATATCGTGAAAGCTTTGAGCCACACTGTTCTCAGCCAAAATCTTGCTACTATGAAGTGTTGGCAAAGATGACACAAAAGACACGTTTGGAACACGACTAAGGAACACAGTAGTCACCGCAACCTGCAGGAACACTACTACCAATAACGTGACCTTTACATCGTTTTTTATCGCTATGTCTCTCTCTCTCTCTCTCTCTCTCTCTCTCTCTCTCTCTCTCTCTCTCTCTCTCTCTCTCTCTCTCTCTCTCTCTCTCTCTCTCTCTCTCCTACAATAACCTAGCAGCTCACTCACTACCCTTTGTGTGTTTAAAATGTAACTAATGTAACTCCTCCTCCCGCACTCCCCCATCACTCCCCTGCGTCCGGCACTCGCGCGTCCCTCCCAGTAATCCGCGCCACAAGGGAGGAGGGATCATACGGCCACCTAAGTCCCCAACGGGTGCATAGAGAGGCGTATACAATCCCAGAAAAGAGCCCTGTATACTTCTAAGAGGACTAAAGTGAGATCTATTAATTAACATAACCTTTACAACGATAGTAAAAGTCCAAGGGGAGTTTATGCGGGGATATTTTACTACGTATCTCTCGAGCTTCATCAAATTTATGCCTCGACTGTATTGCGCTCTATTTCATTTTTTGTCCCCTATTCTGTTGATTTCTGTTCTAATATCTAAACAAAATTTGCGGTAAATATTTACTGAATTGGTCGTTGCCGTGTTTACGAGGGAGCTCGCGAGTCCTCACTGGATACGGGATTTTTCTATAATAATATAAGCGAAAGTGTGTCTGACTGTCTGTCTGTCTGTCTGTGTGTGTGTTTGTGTGTCCGCGATAGGTGCCGCCCCCAGTGGCGCAATCCCCTCATATGGCACAGTTTTGGAACCGGGTAGAGCAGGGGAAGGTTTTAAGTCCACTTATAGGATGATCCGATCACTTTTTTTTTTTTTTTTTAGCAGCCTATTAGCGAGAATTGTGAAAAAAGTGGGTTGCGAGAATTGAGGAAACCTTGATGTAGGGTGATGGGTAATGGGTGAGTGAATGGGTGGGGTGATGGGTAATGGGTGTGGGGTGATGGGTGAGTGAATGGGTGGGGGGTGATGGGTTGGGGGTGATGGGTGATGGGTGAGGGAATAGGTGGGGGGTGATGGGTAATGGGTGAGTGAATGGGTGTGTGGTGATGGGTAATGGGTGAGTGAATGGGTGGGGGGTGATGGGTAATGGGTGAGTGAATGGGTGGGGGGTGATGGGTAATGGGTGAGTGAATGGGTTGGGGGTGATGTGAATGGGTTGGCGTTAATACATACATTTCTACATCCATGATTTCAGGAAATAGAAGGGGCTATCTGGAGAGTGTGTTTGGTGGGCCGAAGGCCCACCAATAGCCCTCCGCAGGAGCTAGCCAAAAAGTCCGCCCGGAGGGCGGCTTTGCGGCTAGTCTCACATATAAGCGGCCGACCCGACCGACCGACTGAACATCACGCTTTTCAGGAGCTTATATCTTTGGAATCCCGCTTCCGATTGACAAGCGGTCTTCGCCATCTGATAGCCCCATTCAATCCCTATTTGTGCTTGACATGTTTTGTCTCACGTGAGGGGTCAGCATGGCGCGTGGCGCGTGCCGCGTGAGGGGTGTCAGACAACGCTATCTTGCTATAGCTGAGAAACGGCTGTACCGACTAAGTTGAAATTTGGTGTGTGGTTTGAGACCACACACTTAGCAATGTCACACAGGTCAAACTCCGGGTGACGCCGCACGTGCGCACGTGCTCGGCTCGCTCGTCCTTCGCCGATTAAGGCGTCTTACTGGTTGTAGTACACAGACGTTCACCCGCGAGGTGTGTCGCGGTGTGCACTTCCGACTGCACGGCGCCCGAGGGAACCCCAGAGCATTGTGATGGAAATTTCTTCGGCAGTGAGCTTGAGGATGTAGCAGAAACAAAGACACTCCCGATGTGAAGGCGAATACCGACGGGATCCTTGTCATCCTCGGGGGCGGAGAGGGACTCTCCCTTGGTATCCTTGTCATCCTCGGGGGCGGAGAAGGACTCGCCCTCGATATCCTTGTCATCCTCGGGGGCGGAGAGGGACTCGCCCTCGGTATCCTTGTCATCCTCGGAGGCGGAGAGGGACTCGCCCTCGGTATCCTTGTCATCCTCGGGGGCGGAGAGGGACTCTCCATCGGTATCCTTGTCATCCTCGGGGGAGGAGAGGGACTCGCCCTCGGTATCCTTGTCATCCTCGGGGGCGGAGAGGTACTCGCCCTCGGTATCCTTGTCATCCTCGGGGGCGGAGAGGGACTCGCCCTCTGTATCCTTGATTGAACTCCGAGGATAACAAGGATACCGAGGGCGAGTCCCTCTCCGCCCCCGAGGATGACAAGGATACCGAGGGCGAGTCCCTCTCCGCCCCCGAGGATGACAAGGATACCGAGGGCGAGTCCCTCTCCGCCCCCGAGGATGACAAGGATACCGAGGGCGAGTCCCTCTCCGCCCCCGAGGATGACAAGGATACCGAGGGCGAGTCCCTCTCCGCCCCCGAGGATGACAAGGATACCGAGGGCGAGTCCCTCTCCGCCTCCGAGGATGACAAGGATACCGAGGGCAAGTCCCTCTCCACCTCAAGGATGACCTAATGATATTAAAGACCGTCATGTAGCGATATCTTAATACATCAACACACTAGATTTTTTGTTCTATGGCCGGTTTACACGGCGCTGCTTTTGACGCTAGACGCTAGCTTCTTTTGTCGTCAACTTATCGCTCTCCCAGAGCGAATTTCAAGCTGATAAAGACGCAAGCGGTAAGCCGTTTACACGATGCTGGTAAAAATGATGAATTCGCTAGCGTTTTCGAGCAGTCCCAGGCGTCATGGCATCGCAGGAGGATGTGCTGCGAGCCGCTGTTGTCCTTTGTGCAAGGGTGCTCCAAGCTAGAATTCGTGATTCTGTTATGAGAAAACAGCCAAGAAAAAGAAGTGTATGGGTACGAAAGTGGATAGGCAGGAGGCAGGCTCAGGGGGCCTCAGATAATCTCCTGAAGGAACTGGCATTGGAGGACCCAACCAAGGCCAAGAAGTTTTTCTTGGCCTTGGACCCAACTACATACCGGAGAGTATTGAGGCTGACGTGCGAAAAATTTAAAGAGCTGTGGATGAAGATACATCCTTTTATACAAAAGAAGGACACTTTGATGCGGCCTACTGTTCCATCCCGGACCAAACTAGAGATCACTACTGAAACGCTAGGCGCGAGCGGTAAAGTTGAACATGTTTAACTTTATCGCAGCGTCAAACAGACGCTGCGAGTTCATGATTTTAGTCGCTAGTGAATAAAAGACGCCGCGTCTTTAGACGCTTTCACCAGCGAATTCGCTAGCGAATTAAGAAGCTTGTCCAAAGCGAATAAAAGCAGCGCCGTGTAAACGACGCTTATGAAGGTGTTGGTGCGGCCAGCAGATTGGAACCAATGAGGTTGGAGTTGAGGTGGTGGAGTTGAGCTGAAGTTGGAACCAATGAGGTTGGAGTTGAGTGGTGAGGAAAAGCTACATATGTCCTAGGCATCGTAGCTTGGAGGTTCACCCTCTTGGTCGTTAAGGAACAATACTCATGAGTAAATACGGAATAATGACTCTTATGTAGCGTCTTTTCCTCACCACTCAACTCCAACCTCATTGGTTCCAACTTCACGAGGCGTTTCTTCTTTAATATGGCGGGGGTACCTGCAATCACTGCCTCTTCAAAAGTAAAGGCGTACTAGGATGACCCAGACAGCAGAAATCTCCTGTTCAGTTCGCCTCCCAGAAAGCAAGCACGTGACTGCCATCCACCTGACGGCAGAGCGAGTCAACACCTGGATGTGCTACAAGCAGTGGCGCTTTCTCCCCATTGCTTCCATCGAGCTGGACCCACAACGCTGTGAGGTCTTGGACGATGTCAAGGAATTCCGTCAGTGTAACGTGACACTGAATGAAGAGACAATAAATACTCTTGAGGCCGACACCTTTGTGAGGATCAAAATCAAGAGAGGAAGTAAAACCCTTCGCAAGAAAATTATACAAACGGGACGTCTGATTGAAAATTTACAAGAACGCAATGTTTCTCAAGGGAAAGTTGACCTGTCGGTGGATGTGTTGTCTTTCACTCCACTCACAGCGTCTTTGAAAGTTAATTATTCCCGTGATGAGTTTCCCAAGACCCACCAGGAAGCAGGTGAGCCACGAGCACCTGAGGACGAACTCCCTCCCAGTGTGGGAGAGCCGTGCGCTGAGCCTCGCCAAGGTGACGACTTGGCGGCCGCCGACCCGCCACTGCCTGCTGCGGGCAAGGCTGCGGACGAGGCAGACGAGAGCCCTCCGGTGCAGGTCGTATTGGAAGACCTGGGAACGAGTGTCTCGGAGGCTGCGTCCTCTATCACCATTGAGGCACCAATCGAGGCGTTGCTTTGCGAGGAGGACGTGAGCCACCAGGAGGTAGTGGAGCCCCTGGTGGAGCCCAAGGACAGCGCTCCTGAGCCTCCCTCACACCAGGCGCAACAAAGTGTGGCCGAGGACGAGGTTACATTGACTGACGAGCCAACAGTGATTGAATGCATTTTGAACATCCCCAGGCGTCAACGGAGAAAAATGATGGGTGGCCAAGGCTCATTTGTAAGCCGCCTCCGTGAATCCAACGAGGTGCAAGTCACCTTCGATTACAGAACCGGGATTCTGAGGCTACGGGGCCACGCCCAACACGTGGACCGATGCCACGCTGACGTGATGAAAATTATGAACTTCTCACAGAGTAAGGACAACGTCCTCCCTCCAAAAAGGGAAGCGAAGGCTAGTAACGCAGAGATGAAAATTGTGAAAACTTCACAGAGTAAGGAAAGCATCTCAAAGCAAATATGTGAAGTGAAGGCCAGAAAAGCAGCGGCCGTGAGTGAGGTAGTGAAGCTCCCTCCTGCAAAGCCATCGCAGCAGCTGCAGAAATCCGGCGACGACGCGACCACTCAAGGAACAGCAATGCACCGCCACAAAACAGAGAGTGAAAGAGTGGCAATAAAGGCCACATATGCACAGGCACTGAAACAGCCGCGGCAGTCGTCCAGTGGCGCCGCGACCACTGGGGGAGCTGCGACATGCCGGGATGTACACAGCGGTGTGCACGCGGCAAAGGTAAAGGAACGCAAGGAAAAGACCATCCCGGCAAAGGAAAAGGAGCACAGGGAAAAGGAAAAGAAACGCAAGGCAAAGACCATCCCGGCAAAGGAAAAGGAGCACAGGGAAAAGACCATCCCGGCAAAGGAAAAGGAACACAGGGAAAAGGAAAAGAAACGCAAGGAAAAGACCATCCCGGCAAAGGAAAAGGAGCACAGGGAAAAGGAAAAGGAATGCAAGGACAAGAACAACCAGGTAAAGTCCTCCGAACAACTGGATACGCTCAACGAAAACAGAATTGTCAGCTGGAGTCTCAAAGTTCCTCTACAGTACCGCCAGCAGTTC
>JACEEZ010008609.1:85000-87500 GCA_016584305.1 Chionoecetes opilio
CGTTTGTGTCCCGACGTCTCAAAACATTCCTACTCCTCGCCCTTCGTACTATTGTATATATATCAGCTCCCGCCCCAATTTATCCGCCTGTCTATCTATAACATCAAATTAGCAAAAATATAAAATGTGTTCCAATCGCAGGTCTGACCCAAACGCATTTTAGGCAGCTTTTTCTTCACTCCGACAGCATCGTAAGATCCAGTTTAAAGTGTTTGGCAAGACTGCAATTTTATCAGGTCAACGCATCCATTTCCTCGCTGACACCAGACGCTCCCCCACTCAGGCGCGAGAGCCACCCACAGCCAACCCTGTTTATGCACGATGAAACTGTCGCTCTCTTACAGACGTAAAAATATAAAACAAAATGCATATAACCACCACACAAGGACAACCTACTTGAAATATAACGACTAAATAAGATCTAAAAGAAATAAAATCCATTTCACTTCACTGATTCCCTATATGGTTCAGTGGGTTCAGGTCTCAGGCGACGCCAAATGACACAAGCGTGGTTGGAATGAAGGTGTTGGAAAGACAGAGAGGTTTGGCAGGCGAGGAACGAAGAGGATGAGGGTGGCGGTAAGAAGGAGCGGTAATAGCAACAGAAGAAAGAAGGATTTGTTGATATTTTTGATGTTTTTGTGGCAGTGGTGGTGGTGATCTTGTTAGGTGTTACTATTCCTGTTTTGTTGTTGGCGGCCTTCGATGTGGTGGTGGTGGTGGTGGGTGGTGGTTATGGTAGCGAGGTGCAAGACAGGTCTGGCACCCCTCCCTGCTCGCCGCGCCATGACCTCAGGCACTAAACGTATATTTTACATACATTTTGGCGAGCCAGTCAGGAAGCCAAAGAGCACCGCCGCCCGCCCGCCACCCATCACATTAACATACCATTACTTAAAGAAATGAATAAAGTTTATTTTCCGCACAAAGCTCTTCATTCAGTTTATTTTTCTCTAATACCAACTCGGCCTTCAAAACCTTAGCCAGCGGGTTTTGAGAGGAAGGTTGCGTTATGCTCCGTCTTCTGGGCGGCAGACACTAAACCACCTAGGATATCTTTAAAAAAATTCCTGTATCCAGATAAACTCCAAAAATAACCACTTCTAAATTGAGCCAAACCCCACCTCTGGTAAGACTTTCATCAAATTCGTCAATATCATTTTGCGTAATCCTGCTAACAAACAAACGGACAAAAAAAACTAACCGAGGCGATCACATAACCTACTTGGAGGAGGTAAAAAGGGGGCATCGTAAGGAATGAATAGTAGATAAGCACACCCTTCTGAGTACTTCCTCGCAAATGTTTGATCTTCATTCATTCATTCATGTATTTTACCCATCAAGGCTGTGGGTCTGAGACGGAATGTAGAGTACTCTTATATTATCATAGGAAGACTGAAGGAATCTATAACATCTGAGTATGTGTATGTATGTATAATATGTAAATGGATCGAGAGAGAGAGAGAGAGAGAGAGAGAGAGAGAGAGAGAGAGAGAGAGAGAGAGAGAGAGAGAGAGAGAGAGAGAGAGAGAGAGAGAGAGAGAGAGAGAGAGAGAAGAGAGAGAGAGAGGAGAGAAGAGAGAGGAGAGAGAAAAAAAAAATATCCGCTCATTTCTATAAAGTTCCTCACACACCTTGAGTTGACTGAGATATTCCCGCCAGTAAATATATTCCTGCTGTCAATAGGATGAGACTCATCTGCATACGAGGGTCGGGACGGGAGAGGGGAGCGTCGTAAGGAAGGGAAAAATGGCCGTATATTTCCTCCTCTTAACTTCGCCCGAATACTATTATAAACAAGGATGCCATACCTCCTCCTTCCCTCGCGGCAAGCTTGGCGGGAAAACTCACCGGAATGAAAAGGAGGGAAGAGCGGTGGAGGGGATAGGAAGGGAAAAACTTTTGAGGAAGGGGAGGAAGGGAAAGTGGGTGGGTGGGTGGGTGGGTGGGTGCGTCGGTGGGTGGGTTAAACAAGGAGTAAATATTTGTGTGGCAGGTGTTGGGGGTGTTGGCAGGTGGCGGCGGGAGGAATGGAACAGCAAGTGGATGGGAGGAAAGTCAGAAGCAATATTCTAGGTATAGGAATGAGTAAAGAAGTGACAAGTATATCGTAAAAAAACGATAAAATAGGGCTATCCCTGAGGTCGTAAAAGAGAGGCAGGAAGTGCAGAAAGGCAACACGGCCACGACCAGGAAAAAGTTTGTGCTTGCCGTGTTGTTGAAACGTGCATCTCTACTTTCGACCCACGGCAACCCACACTCAACAGTAAGACGAGGCTCAGTAAAGTCACAAAAAGAAGTGTAAAGTATTTGACCCGAGACAACAAGTGTAGACCCACTCACCCCAACACCTGCCTGACCTATTCTTTCCCCTCAGTTAACTCTCCCACTCCCTCCCCTCACTGTTACTCTTCGAACTCTTTCCCCCCACTCCTACCCTCCCACTCCCTCTTACACTGTTACCCTCCTACCCGTTCTTCTCCGTTCACTTCTACCTTCA
>JACEEZ010008609.1:92500-107500 GCA_016584305.1 Chionoecetes opilio
CATGGAGGATAGAGAGATGGGGATGTGGAGGGAGTAGCAAAGGAAGGAGTGGATAGATAGATGGGGATGTGGAGGAGGCCGCATGTAGGATAGAGAGATGGGGATGTGGAGGGAGTAGCAAAGGAAGGAGTGGATAGATAGATGGGGATGTGGAGGAGGCCGCATGGAGGATAGAGAGATGGGGATGTGGAGGAGGCTGCATGGAGGATAGAGAGATGGGGATGTGGAGGAGGCTGCATGGAGGATAGAGAAATGGGGATGTGGAGGGAGTAGCAAAGGAAGGAGTGGATAGATAGATGGGGATGTGGAGGAGGCCGCATGGAGGACAGAGAGATGGGGATGTGGAGGAGGTAGCAAAGTAAGGAGTAGATAGAGATGGAGATGTGGAGGAAGTAGCAAAGGAAGTAGTGGATAGAGATGGGGATGTAAAGGAAGTAGCAAAGGAAGGAGTGGATAGATAGATGAATACCAAGGAGAAGAAAACGGAGGGTTAGAGGAACGAGGAAACAGAAGTGTGGAGATGCAAGCAGGGAATATTTAGTAAGAGAGCAGGTGAACAGATGCAAGAATAAGTGAACGTTGAAGAGAAGTAAGAGTATAAAAATATAATAGATTAATATAGATAAGGAGTTTTAGTAATGAGGTGGATGTTATATGATTAAGTGTCAACTAATAAAGAGGCGCACGGACATAAAAGAGGAAAGAAAAGACGTGCAGCTAAAATGTAAAGGAAAAAAATAACCTCGACATAAAAACATCAAATCAAAATAGGAAAAAGAAGGGACTGAATTGGGCAGATAAAAGGAAAAACGCGAAATACGTCTACTGAATAAACAATGAGATGCAATGACATCCTGAATAATAAAATAACTCCCCTCAATCCACTATTTCCAGTGTCACCATCACCACCATCACAAACACAAACACGTAAGTCATCCACACCACACACAAACACTCGCCGCTCGATCACCCAATTTTTCTTCATATTTTAGTTTCACGTCTGATCTTTTATCTCGTCCTTATGTCTCTTTCCTTCCTTTAACCTCCACCTCCACCTCCTCCTCCACCTCCTTCATCCACCATTAGTCTGCGGCGCCACGAGAGGTGAAAACATTCCCTGCAGCATAAGGAACACAGATCTTTAAGGAGCAGGGGAGGGGCGGCGGGCAGAGAGGAGCGGTGGAACGGCCTTGGCATCCCTTGGTTTCATTGACTGGTGGGCTGCGCGTGACGTTTCAATATCCAGAGGCGTGAATATTTAGGAGCTTGTTTATTCGGTTCTGAATTTATTCCCGCTTCGCCACGCTGTTATGTGTGGTGATGATGATGATGATGCCGGTGGTGATTCCCTTGTTGTGTGTGTGTGTGTGTGTGTGTGTGTGTGTGTGTGTGTGTGTGTGTGTGTGTGTGTGTGTGTGTGTGTGTGTGTGTGTGTGTGTGTGTGTGTGTGTGTGTGTGTGTGTGTGTTTACCTAGTTGTAGCATACATTGTGTTATATTCTACAGGTTCCCTTTCAAAATATGCGAGTATTTTCTAACCTTCATATCTCTCTCTCTCTCTCTCTCTCTCTCTCTCTCTCTCTCTCTCTCTCTCTCTCTCTCTCTCTCTCTCTCTCTCTCTCTCTCTCTCTCTCTCTCTCTCTCTCATACACACACAGATAGATAGATAGGTAGATATTTATTAACCACAGTATTAAAAATAACACATAATAACATTGATAAAGACAAAACACATAATGTCTAAAAATTTAACTTTCCCACAAATTTGAGTAACAAACTGCAGTCCAACAAAGAAAACTCCATAAACTACTACTACACACACACACGCACACGCACATGCACACACACACACACACACGTTCTTCACCCACCTATCGGTCACCATATTTCACACCAGCCACGCATGCGACAGACTGATCCACATGCCTGGTGTTCTGTTTGGTGCTCATTGTTCACGGGTGTCAATTAGCACAGGAAGGCGTGGCAGCCGACCATGACGCCCTCAGCCCTTGCCTCCCTTTGTTGTGACGCGCGGGACCTGAGGCGCCCTGGAGATGGTGATGGATGAGACGGCGCGGGCCCTTGGCTACTCAGGTGGTCAATATCATCTCAACCTTCAGGAAACTATCAAAGGACATAGACTCCTTCGTTGTCTAATCCTTAAGAGTCCTTTAGAACTTGGTGGGGCATCGAAGTAAGTATCATCTCAACCTTCAGGGAACTACCAAAGGACATAGACTCCCTTGCTGTCCTAATCCTTAAGAGTCCTTTAGACCTTGTTGGGACATCGAAGGAAGACAGGTAGTGACCAAGCTGAAGGAAGGAGGCTGAGGAAGGGAAATGAAGGGAAAGGGAGAACAAGTTTACGGTCACTTGGACACTGTCTGCACTTCCTTTTTAGGCTGGGGTGGTAGTCATAGTATTAGTGTCCCATGACCTGGATGTCTTGTATCTTGAGTTCAGTGACCGTGATGTCACTTAAAGGGAAGGGAAGGGAAGGGAAGGGAAGGGATAGGCAGGGAAGGGAAGGATAGGTAGGCAAAGGATAGGCAGGAAAAATATATGAAGAGAAAGGAAGAGAAGAGAAGTAGAAAAAGTATTGAACGAGTAAAAAGGCGAGGGAACAGAGGGGGAAAAGAGGGAACGGGGGTCGAGGAGGAAGGCAAAGTGATGAGTGAGAGGGAGAATAGAATATGAATAAATCAAAATAATGATGGAGAAAGGAGACGTCAGATGCATAATGCCATGAATATGTAAATTTGAACACATCTTGATACAAAACGTGTAAGAAGAATAAAACGGGACAGCAATCGGACATTCCAACACAATTGGACACTCATGAGAATGGATAACAGAAGATGAGTCAAGAATATGAGAGCAAAATAGATGTGTAAGAGAGAGAGAACGAGTGAGTTAAGTGAGGGAGTGAGTCATTGGAGAACGATTATATAATCTCCTAAATGTATATCGAGAAGATAAGGAGGAAGAAAGAACTCACTCAGCACCAACCAAGAACTCTATACTTTACTATACTCTATACTCTATATTTACTATATATACTCTACAGTATATTTACTCTACACTCTATAGTCCGGATGATTTACATTTTCGTCGCCAGTGTGAAATAATATAATTGTGTCTTATAACGACCTTGAAACGCCTATCGTGTTCTTGCATTTCCAACCGTTTTATCAGTTCTTCATGACTCTGTTTCTCCCATCGCCTCTTATTACGTTCTTTTCTTGTATTTCTTCCGTTCTTCATGACTCTGTTCCTCCCATCGCTATAAGTTCAAGAGTCACGTAGCCTCAAGCCTCGACCCCCCATGGAGGGGATGAGCGCACCAGGCGGGGATGAGGTGCGGTGACGTGTCTGGTAATGAGATTTGCACGTGCGTCTATGATTATGCTGCAGGCACTCCCCCCACGGCTGCTGAAAATGGGATGTTGATGGAGAGGGTCGTGAGGGAGGGAGAGAAGGAAGGAGGGAGTAAGAGAGGAAGAGGGAGAAAAGGAAAAAGAGGGAAGGATGAAGTTGTCTGGTATTTACTCGCATATCTACTAGTTTTTTTTTTCTTCTGTTATCTCTCTCTCTCTCTCTCTCTCTCTCTCTCTCTCTCTCTCTCTCTCTCTCTCTCTCTCTCTCGTTCTAAACAGGATGAAAACGGATTCGCAGTGATGCCAGATCGATGTCCACATTTTCCTGTATCAACACAGGCGGAACAACAAGTGGAGAAATGGTAAATGAACGTTCACTCATTCATCCTTAACGTCCTGCTACTCGAACAGCTAATGTGACTCTTATTCATCCAATACATAACTTTGTCGCCATCGTCATCATAGTCATCAGCAGTAGTAATGGTGTCTTCCTCCTCTGGCAACAGCGCTAACATTATTTGACATTTCTCCCTGGTCACATAGACACTTTCCCTCCTCTTCTCCTCCATCTCATTTTCCCTTCATTCTCTCCTTCATCTCCTTTTCCCATCGTTCCCTCCTTCATCTCCTTTTCCCTTCGTTCCCTCATTCATCTCCTTTTCCCTTCATTCCCTCCTTCATCTCCTTTTCCCATCGTTCCCTCCTTCATCTCCTTTTCCCTTCGTCCCCTCCTTCATCTCATTTTCCCTTCATTCCCTCCTTCATCTCCTTTTCCCTTCGTCCCCTCCTTCATCTCATTTTCCCTTCATTCCCTCCTTCATCTCCTTTTCCCTTCGTTCCCTCCTTTCCCCCACGTCACCTCGTTCCTAAACCCATTTCAAGAGATGTGCTCCCTTCCAAACAGACACATCTCCCACTCCCTGTCCTCCCCTGTTTACGCGCCTCCACACCTCCCTCTCACACTGGCTCTCTCCTCTTCGCTTCACCTCCCCCTCCGCCTTGGCACCCTCCTCTCAGCACCCCTTCCCCTGGTCGCCTCGGGGCCAGCTATAAATGGCGGCTGATGAGCTCCAACGTGATTAGTAACTCATAACTCCACGACCCAGGGCGCGGCGTGGCTCTGCTTGCTGCCTCACTCTCCTGGCGTCGCCGCCACCCGCCTCTCGCCGCCACCCGCCTCACACCGCCGCCGCCGCCGCCGCCGCCGCCACTCCCCCTTTGGTCCATAATCGAATTACGCGACTCTATCTTACATTCGCATCAAATTTGGGATGATTGAGGGGTATTCAAAGCGAGAAAATAATGGGTAGTTACAGGGTATGGTTGTGATGGGGGATGTGATGTTGATGATGACACACACACACACACAGTGTGTGTGTGTGTGTGTGTGTGTGTGTGTGTATTATAGATATAGTATCCTTAGCTAGCAAAAAACTACAAATGTATCAATGAACAAGGACCACTTGCTTGAGGGGGGAACAGAGGGATGAAGGAGCGTGGGGATGTGAGGTGTTCAGTGTGTTGTAGTCATCACATAGCCACGTGGGACTTATACGAGATGACTGATGACTCTAGGCGATCCGAACCCTGAGCATCGATACATTTTCTCGCCTTCAGCCTGGAGTTTCTCGTCACCTTCCAATGCCTGGAGGAAATATTTTCGAAATGCAAGAATATGGAGAAACCTGACAACGCGGCAAAGATGAGGACCAGAAGCCTGCACGCCGCCCAAAGCGAGGCGCAAATATTCTGCAATACTCGGAGGAATATAATATTTCGAAAAGGGCTGCATATGAAAGAACGTGATGGTTCCGCAAAGCAATGCACAGCGTCATAGAATGAATGTCACGATGAGGGAAGCCAGGAACGAGGCACCCTTCAAGGCACCATATCTAAAAATTTGGTTAAAAATTTATTTACATATGTCTCTCTTCTTGGGTAGTGAGGGCATTCTACATACTGGTCTACTCAATCTGCTCTACGGCCAGAGTGAGTATCTATCGGCTTGTTGGTTGGTTCGCTAATAAAAATATATATCCAATAAAAAAATCTGCAGGTTCTCAGGTATCGTCTCCTTAGTGTAAAGAACCTTGCTAAGTCATTATCCCTCATTGATGGTATGAGATAAATAAAACACCAAGAAATGTTTTATTTTACTTAGACTTGATCATATATTGAGTGGACCTCCGCCACTTTATGCCCGAGGCTGCACCTACAAGGCGTCTGGGGGAAGGAGGCATCCCTCACCCCATCTTGTGTGTGTGTGTGTGTGTGTGTGTGTGTGTGTGTGTGTGTGTGTGTGTGTGTGTGTGGTGTGTGTGTGTGTATTCATCTAGTTGTATTTTACAGGGCCTGAGCAACGCTCGTATGGCCCCGTCTCCATATCAACATTTATTTTATCATTCATTCTTAGTGCTTAGTGTTGGCCGAAGTCACCACCCCGGGAGGGGGGTCACAAACCCCCGGCTAACACCCGGTACCCATTCACTGCTGGGTGAACAGGGGCTCGGATTTTAAGAAGACCGCCCGTCTGTCTTCACTCCGCCCGGGGATCGAACCCGGGACTTCTCGGTTGTGAGCCGAGCGTGCTAACCCTTACACTACAGAGTTCCCCAACGGAGTGTGTGTGTGTGTGTGTGTGTGTGTGTGTGTGTGTGTGTGTGTGTGTGTGTGTGTGTGTGTTATTCACCCATGGTCTTGTCCACGCGAGTCGGACTCGCAATCGCCAGTTTCACCCTCCCAGAGCGAGCTTGGAGCTTATTATTACCGATCTTTGGGTAAAGTTGGGACATCACACACCACACATCCCCATCCCCTTGCTCAAGGGGGACAGTAACAGCCAGAATTTGTCAGTGAAAAATCTCCGGGAGCAGTGAGGATTCGAACTGGCTAACCACAGAATGGCAGGCCAATGCTCTATCCACTTGACCATCGTGGCGGTGTAATGTGTCATTGTGTATGTCATTTGTGTTATGAATTGTGTGTGTGTGTGACTGTGTGTGTGTGTGTGTACTTTTTCTCAACTCTTGAGCTCTACTTCATCCTATCTCCATCGCTTTACGGCAGTAATGATGAAAAGTAAGCAAATAAAATACTTTTACAAACCAAACGCTATTCGCTCATAACACTCGTATTTTTGTAAACACAAGTATCATTGTGGTTGACAAAAAAAAAAAAAAAAAAAAAAAAGCTCGGACGTGTGAACAACAAAATTCATCAAGACTCATTTCCCACATGTCCTATATCATAGAGGATTCTTACCAGAGAGAGAGAGAGAGAGAGAGAGAGAGAGAGAGAGAGAGAGAGAGAGAGAGAGAGAGAGAGAGAGAGAGAGAGAGAGAGAGAGAGAGAGAGAGAGAGAGAGAGAGAGAGAGAGAGAGAGAGAGAGAGAGAGAGAGAGAGAGAGAGAGAAGAGAGAGAGAGAGAGAGAGAGAGAGAGAGAGAGAGAGAGAGAGAGAGAGAGAGAGAGAGAGATCTACGTTATCTTCCCAAATTCATTCCAAAACTGGTGTTAGACGAAACGAATTTAAAATATCCGATAATCACACGGATAATTCACAAATAAATGAACGATAAACAAGAAGAAAACCTTCAATTACCCGGAAGCTGAAGGGAGAAAATTTTTCATTAACATCAAAGAAGTTCTCTACCGCATTTTTTCCTTTATAAGTATTCCCTCCAAGTTTTAAATTGGTGGGATCAATCAAACCACCCTTACGACCCTGTACTTTAAGTGTTGATTCCGCTCGCTTCGACATGGTTAATTTGGGTCTCGCACACCTCCTCTGCCTTATTAAGATTCTATGGAGGGGAAGGAGAGGCTGAGGAATATTCTCAGAGGCGGAATTTCCTCTACACCTTA
Organism: Chionoecetes opilio; assembly: GCA_016584305.1. Lineage (NCBI taxonomy): Eukaryota > Metazoa > Arthropoda > Malacostraca > Decapoda > Majidae > Chionoecetes > Chionoecetes opilio. The sequence goes on from JACEEZ010008609.1 coordinate 99,739, forward strand.
ATTAATTATATGGGAATAACCGCGTGTGTGTGTGTGTGGCCGTCGATGCAGAAGTGAGAATACATCTTACTAATCATAGCTGGAAGACTGAAACGTGTTCTTTGCTGTATCTCATGAGGCAGCAGCAACAACACTGTCTCATACCATATCTCATTTTCCTCATTACTTCCCTGCTCGATATAACTCACCAATTACTCAGTCATATGTGTCTTCATGTCGTAGCTTCTTATCTATTTTTTGCTATATTTCATGAGGCAGCAGCAACAACACTGTCTCATCCCCTATTCCCCTCATTACTTCCCCACTCCAGATAACTCTGTACTCATCAATTACTCATTTATTTGTTCCGCCATGTAGTGGCTTCTTATCTATTTTTTTTTCTTTTCTTCCTTACTGTGGTGGCTTCTTGCTTACTTTTGTCTTATCTTTCAACCTTAGTTTCAACCATATAACTCGGTCGGTACTCATCAATTACTCAGTTATTTGCTACTTCATGTGGTGGCTTCTAATCTAATCTTTTGTATTTTCTTCCTTACTATGTTTCCTTCCTTCCTTACTATACTTCCTTGTATGTTTCCTTACTTCCTGTTTACTTTTTACTTTTGTCTTACCTTTCTGCCTCGGTTTCAATTTACGTAACAGCCAGCACCACCACCTTCCGTATTCCTCTGACCATGAGGACACAGGTGGAGGGACACCAGGCCCCTAATTGGCTTACGTCCCTCAGCTGTGACGAGGATGTCAAGGGAAGAGAGTAGGAAGAGAGAGGAAGTGAATGAAGACGTGGTAGTGAAGAGATCCGAAGAGGGAGGGAGTATAGGGAGGACAGGGAGGGGGACTATGTACTAGGACAAGGAATGGGACTATGAGGAGGGAGACTGTGGACTTGGAAGGAGGAGGAAAAGGACTTAGAGGACAGAAAGGTGGTGTGAGAACAGAGGGAAGCCTGAGGAATGTTAACCCCTTGAGATCCAGAACGTAATTTCCAATGTAATTTGACTACCATTAGACGTTTTTTAGTGTATATAAGCAAAATGTCATAGATATGACCTGTATAGTATCCTTGTCGACTAACTAATTTGGTATCATTAGTTACTTATCGTAATTTTATGGGTAAAAACATACAATTTTTTTTATAGCAAAGGAAAGATCTGGGAGTGAAGGGGTTAAGACAAAAGGAGAAGAGGGAGGGAGGCGTAAGTAGGATGAGGGTGAAGAGATATACACGCAGTATAGGAAGAGATGGAAATGAAGACCTATTCACTTCTGTTATGGGAGGGAAGGCTTTGCAGGGAATGGAAGATGTAAGAATGCAGACTTTGAAATAAGGTGAAGAGATGGTAGTTAATAGTTATACATGTCCACAAGAGGAGGAGGAAGAAGACGTCATAAAATAGGTAAAGGACACGTTTGGACACAATGGAAATGGGAGGAAATATTACGCCTGAGTAATGAGGACATACGGAATGAGGACATGTAAAGAGGCGCGACCCAAAATAATTATGAAGGGCCGGCCACAAGTGTAAAAAAAAGCATCATCAAGATCCAGAAATATAAACAAAAATAGAGCAACCTTCAAGAAAAAAAAAATCCGTGCATGCAAAAAATACTAGAAACCGCTGGACACTTTTTAACTTTTTTGATCCGCCTTTCAAGTCGTGGCGGCGGTGAACTGCACAACGACCTTCCCAAGTTTCCCAATATGCATCAGTGATTACAGGCATTCAGGGGGTGCTGACGAGGGGAGATAAGGGGGGAGGGAGGGGAGGTGTTGCCGCGTGGGGGGAGAGGGAAAGGGGGGACAGGAGGAGGGAAGATGAGGAACATGGCAAAGTAAGGACAAAAGGAAGGAGGAGGAGGAGGAGGAGAGGAAGACAATCGTGTGAAGAGAAGGGATGACGAAGACGAGATGATAGGAAATATTATATGCTGTATTGATAGGAGAAGGAGGAGGAGGAGGAGGGAAAGTGGTGAAGAAAGTGAAGGGGACGAAAGATGATTGGGGGAGATAATCAAGAATGACTGAGATAAGAGAAGGGTTGGTTGAGAGAGAGAGAGAGAGAGAGAGAGAGAGAGAGAGAGAGAGAGAGAGATGAGAGACGAGAGAGAGAGAGAGAGAGAGAGGAGAGAGAGAGAGAGAGAGAGAGAGAGAGAGAAGAGAGAGATGGCGAAAAGATAAGAGGGAGGGAAGGGAAATGAGAGGAAGAGAGGCAGAGAGGGAGTGGAGGGGAGAGGGAGGAGGAAGGGTGAGTGTGGGGTAATATGGTGCCGTGTTGATGGTGATGATGGCGAGGCTTACAATAATAAAAGACTCACTGGGGAGAGATTTAATATTATCACGCCAGGGATACGGCAAGGCAAGAGGCGGCAGGGACAGATGTGGATGTAGGGGGAGAGAGGGGAAGATGGGTGGTGGAGGAGGAGGAGGAGGAGGAGGAGGAGGAGGAGGAGGAGGAGGAGGAGGAGGGAGGAGGAGGAGGAGGAGGAGGAGGAGGAGGAGGAAAAAGAGAAGGAGGAGAAGAAGCAGGAAGAGAAGGAGGAGAAGAAGCAGGAAGAGAAGGAGGAGAAGAAGCAGGAAGAAGAGGAGGAGGAGGAGGAGGAGGAGGAGGAGGAGGAGGAGGAGGAGGAGGAGGAGGAGGAGGAGAAAAAAGAGAAGGAGGAGAAGAAGCAGGAAGAGAAGGAGGAGAAGAAGCAGGAAGAAGAGGAAGAGGAGGAAGAGGAGGAAGAGGAGGAGGAGGAGGAGGAAAAAGAGAAGGAGGAGAAGAAGCAGGAAGAGAAGGAGGAGAAGAAGCAGGAAGAAGAGGAAGAGGAAGAGGAGGAGGAGGAGGAGGAGGAGGAGGAGGAGGAGGAGGAGGAGGAGGAGGAGGAGGAGGAGGAGGAGAAAAGAGGAGGAGGAAGAAGAGGAGGAGAATAGAGGAGGAGTGAGGGAAAGAATGTACGAAAAAAAAGCCTCGGAAAGTGTTTTAACAGTAGGCAAAATTAAAGAAATGATAAAAGAAGAAAGAAAAAAAGCCTACGAAACTACTAAAATATTTCCTGTGAAGAAAAAATTTACGAAAAAGAAGTCTCGGAACGTGTTTTAGCATTAGGCAAAATGTAAGAAATGGAAAGATAAAATAAAATAAAAAATGCGTACGAAACTAAAATATTTCCTGTGAAGAAAATTATGAAAGAAATATATTAAAAGTGAGCAAAGGAAGAGCAGAAAAAAAGATAAGAAGAAAAGTGAGAGGATTTCGAGAAAGAAGATAAGAGAAAAGAGTGAAAGTCGTCCCAGATCTCTCTCTCTCTCTCTCTCTCTCTCTCTCTCTCTCTCTCTCTCTCTCTCTCTCTCTCTCTCGCTCTCCCTCTCCCAGCCAAGGGGCACTCAAAGAAGAAGAGACAGAGAGGGGAGGGTCAAGGCACTCTACTAGATGTATAGGCGGTTTGAAGGGGAGGGAGAGGGGGGACGAGGGGGGGTGTTTATGAGGAAGAAGACGCAGGATACCAGGAAATAGGCAGGTTTATATAGGCCTATGGAGGAGTACATCCCTAAGGCTACATAGACCTAAAAGAAAATTGAAATAGTAGTTCTTTTACTGGCTATGTCTTTGTATCACCATCACATTTTATTCACTATTCGACGCGATAAGACTATTTTTTTGTTTCATTTTTTTTTTTTTTACTTATGTGAAATTCATCGGGTATTGTGTAGGCAAAGTGAGGAGTAAGAGTGATTAGTCAAAAAAATTATAGTGTTAGTAGAAGTAGTAGTAGTAATAGTAGTAGTTGTAGTAGTATTCATTCAGATCTACACATTTTGGGTATAGCTGTACTGGTAGCTAGTTGGGGTTCAATTTTCCCTTTTTTTCTTCTTTTATTGCAGGACCTGAAGGTGGAATTTGCCTTAAAATATCTAAGGTTTCATAATTTGAGTTGTTTTTATTGTAAGAAGAAAATTTACCCGCCTCTCAAATAAAACATTAAAAAGATTTCTATGATTTATAAGGAAAGAAAAAAAATCAGAAGGAAAACTTTTAATATGAGGATGTTACACTGTTTCAATCGCATGTGGGAAGTAGTATGAAGGTATACTGAGGTGGAGGAGGATGTAATAGCTATGTGGAGCCTGTTAGTGTGGATCAAGTGGAAGATGGTAGTCCTGCTAAGTGGCGGTTGCTTCTGTAAGGTAAAAAGGAGGATGCTCAAGGTGGATGTTGGTGTGGTTTGGAAGGGGACTCCAGGGCAGGTCAAGAGGCAAAAAGGTGGTGTGTGGAGAGGAGCAGGGCGTGGCCAGCTGGAGGAGGGTCGAGGTGTTGTGAGAGAGCGTCGAGTCGTGGGCAGGGAAAATGGTGTGTCGAGAATCGGATCATGTAAGGAAAGAAAAAAAAAATCATTATTGCAACAACGACTCAATCTTATTTAATACAATCTTAAGTTGTTTTCAGAGAGAGAGAGAGAGAGAGAGAGAGAGAGAGAGAGAGAGAGAGAGAGAGAGAGAGAGAGAGAGAGAGAGAGAGAGAGAGAGAGAGAGAGAGAGAGAGAGAGAGAGAAGTAGACGAATGAACCACCACCAAATTATATAAATAAACGTAAAAAAAAAAACATATATTTTTTCAAGAATCCCAAAAAATGAGGTGCGGCGTCGAAGGCGGTGTTGGCAGAGCACACGCCGCGACCTGCATCTCATGATAAAATATGCAAACCTGGCGAAACTTTCCTCCTAACGAAGAGCATTGAGGACTGAGAGGGGGGAGGGGATGAAGGGAGGGAGGGGTTGAAGGAAGGGAGGGGCTGGAGGAAGGTAGGGGTGGAGGAAGGGAGGAGGGGGGTGTGGGAGGCGATGAAGAGGGGCTGTAATGATGCTGGTGAAGGGTGGGGGACAAGGGGGTGGGGGACAAGGGAGGGGGGACAAGGGGGGAGGGAAATGGGGAGCGGAAGGACAGACGGAGGAAAAGAAGGGAGAAGCAAAATTGTGAAGTAGACTCGTGGGTAGGCCTAATAAATATCCAATTACGGATATTGACGCAGAATGACCCCACATCCTCATTACGGCCTGTCCCTCATGACAAAGAAGTGAAAGGAAAAAAATATATATTCACTCCCACAGCCACCTCCTTCCTTCCTTTGTTCTTGGATGCCCTGGACGCAAGAGCTCACATTTGTTTATTTATTATTATTTTTTTTTTTGGGGGGAGGGGTATTGATGAGGGAAGGGAAGAACGAACCAGAGCGATTTTTGCCTAGTTATACATGCTGAAGGTACGAAAGACTCATTGTAACTTTATGTTTAGACCTGACACAAGTGATGACAATGATGATAATGATGTCAATAATAATAATAATAATAATAATAATAATAATAATAATCGTTATGATAAAATAATATGATCATCATTACTATTACAAATAACAATAATGAGCAAAACATACCATGAGGTTACAGCAGACATAAAGGATAACTACTGTAGTATGTAAAAGGGAGAATGGCCACTACATTCGACTCACTAATTATTTATTATCATAGACCCAACGCATCTCAACTAATCTATTAAACTAACATACTGCCTACAATAATATAACCTAATCTGATGTGACCATATTTGTCTCAACTTAATGCCATGTTAACCAAATCCAACAACCTAAAACTATCACAATATCTATATAGCCTTTATAGCAATACCACAATATATAGCCTTTATAGCAATACCACAATATATAGCCTTTATAGCAATACCACAATATATAGCCTTTATAGCAATACCACAATATATGGCCTTTATAGCAATACCACAATATATAGCCTTCATAGCAATATCACAATATATAGCCTTTATAGCAATATCACAATATATAGCCTTTATAGCAATATCACAATATATAGCCTTCATAGCAATATCACAATATATAGCCTTCATAGCAATATCACAATATATAGCCTTTATAGCAATACCACAATATATAGCCTTCATAGCAATATCACAATATATAGCCTTTATAGCAATACCACAATATATAGCCTTTATAGCAATATCACAATATATAGCCTTTATAGCAATACCACAATATATAGTCTTCATAGCAATATCACAATATATAGCCTTTATAGCAATACCACAATATATAGCCTTCATAGCAATACCACAATATATAGCCTTTATAGCAATACCACAATATATAGCCTTCATAGCAATATCACAATATATAGCCTTTATAGCAATACCACAATATATAGTCTTCATAGCAATATCACAATATATAGCCTTTATAGCAATACCACAATATATAGCCTTCATAGCAATATCTATGCTGTGTGAAGAGAATGAGAGTGAGAGTGCTGTGAAGTGTGGGGCAGGTGTATCCAGCTTCTTTCCTGTGAATACAGGAGTGAGGCAAGGGTGCGTCCTTGCCCCATCACTTTTCAACGCTTGTATGGACTGGGTATTGGACAAGGTTGTAGATCAAAGTGATTGTGGAGCATCCGTCGGCAACACCAAGATCACTGATCTTGTTTTTGCCGATGATGCAGTAATCTTTGCTGAGTCGCTGGAGGTCCTGGTGATGGCTCTCGAGGCGCTGCACGAGGAGGCAAAGCCTTTGGGACTTGAGGTCTCCTGGCTCAAGACCAAGGTCCAGGTATTTGGAGACTTACTAGATGAAGCAGTACAGTCTGTTCATGCGTGTGGCGAGGACATTGAGATCTTGGAAAGTTTTACATACCTTGGTAGCGCAGTCCATAATGACGGCGGGTCACGTCAAGAAGTCTTACGACGGATTGGCATAGCCCACGGTGTTATGGACTCGCTCAGCGGGAGTATTTGGCGTTGTCGGTACCTGTGCAGGAGGACAAAGATCCGGATCTTCAAGTCGCTTGTGATCCCTGTCTTACTCTATGGTTGTGAGACATGGACACTAAATAGTGACTTGAAGAGACGAATAATTTACGCCTTTGGTAATAAGTCTCTTCGCAGAATCATGGGGTATCGCTGGGATGATTACGTGTCAAATCAGCGATTGCACCGTGAGACTGAATCGAGGCCTATTACCTGCATAGTCCGTCAGCGCCAACTTCGGCTATATGGGCATGTGGCACGCTACCCTGAAACCGATCCTTCCCATCGGGTTGTATCTGTAAGAGACAATCCGGCGTGGAGGAGGCCAAGGGGGCGCCCACAAGGCTCGTGGCTGGGGCAAGTTGATGTTTCTTGTCGAGAGCTGCTTGGTATGGGAAAGGAGCCTGCATGGGAACTCGCGCGTAGTGACCCCCGGGAGTGGCGTCGTAGGGTGGGCGAGGCGACGCGCCCCCCGGCGTATGCCCCTAATGATTGATTGATTGATAGCAATATCACAATATATAGCCTTTATAGCAATATCACAATATATAGCCTTTATAGCAATATCACAATATATGGTCTTTATAGCAATATCACAATATATAGCCTTCATAGCAATATCACAATATATAGCCTTTATAGCAATACCACAATATATAGCCTTCATAGCAATATCACAATATATAGCCTTTATAGCAATATCACAATATATAGCCTTTATAGCAATATCACAATATATAGCCTTTATAGCAATATCACAATATATAGCCTTTATAGCAATATCACAATATATAGTCTTTATAGCAATATCACGATATATGGCCTTTATAGCAATATCACAATATATAGCCTTCATAGCAATATCACAATATATAGCCTTTATAGCAATATCACAATATATAGCCTTCATAGCAATATCACAATATATAGCCTTTATAGCAATATCACAA
>JACEEZ010008609.1:112500-147500 GCA_016584305.1 Chionoecetes opilio
ATTATATATATGACTAATATGAATAATATACCTACTGTATAATGGATTTAATATATAAAAGTTATATATATATATATATATATATATATATATATATATATATAACACAAGATGTTCTTTAATATCATTAGGTCATCCTTGAAGCGGAGAGATACTCGCCCTCGGTATCCATCGGTATCGCCCTCGGGGACGGAGAGTTACTCGCCCTCGGTATCCATGTCATCCTCGGGGACGGAGAGGTACTCGCCCTCGGTATCCATGTCATCCTCGGGGGCGGAGAGGTACTCGCCCTCGGTATCCATGTCATCCTCGGGGGCGGAGAGGTACTTGCCCTCGGTATCCTTGTCATCCTCGGGGACGGAGAGGGCCTCGCCCTCGGTATCCATGTCATCCTCGGGGGCGGAGAGGTACTCGCCCTCGGTATCCTTGTCATCCTCGGGGGCGGAGAGGGCCTCACCCTCGGTATCCATGTCATCCTCGGGGGCGTTGAGTTACTCGCCCTCGGTATCCTTGTCATCCTCGGGGACGGAGAGGGACTCGCCCTCGGTATCCATGTCATCCTCGGGGGCGGAGAGGAATTCGCCCTCGGTATCCTTGTCATCCTCGGGGGCGGAGAGGGACTCGCCCTTGGTATCGTTGTCATCCTCGGGGGCGGAGAGGTACTCTCCCTCGGTATCCTTGTCATCCTCGGGGGCGGAGAGGTACTCGCCCTCGGTATCCTTGTCATCCTCGGGGGCAGAGAGGGACTCGCCCTCGGTATCGTTGTCATCCTCGGGGGCGGAGAGGTACTCGCCCTCGGTACCCTTGTCACCCTCGGAGGCGGAGAGGTACTCGCCCTCGGTACCCTTGTCATCCTTAGGGGCGGAGAGGTACTCGCCCTCGGTACCCTTGTCATCCTCACTACCCTTGTCACCGTGAAGTTGGAGGGAGACATCTGCGGCTGCGCTGAATGTCTGTACCGGTCCTTCGCTATCGCCTCCGAGCAAGGCACACTTTTCCTGTTCATGCTCTGCACCGCGCAGTCGGGGGTCGACGAGAGAAGCAAGAAACACAACGCCAGTCTCCGTGGAAGTATTATATATATTATAATATATATATATATATATAATATATATATATATATATATAATATTATATATATATATATATATATATATATATATATATATATATATATATATTTATTTTTTTATTTTTTATTAATTAAATAGATTTTATTTAGTGTTGAGACACTAAAAAAAAATTCTATACAAATGTTTCAAAAATATCTTAGTTTTTAAGCTGGCTCCACCAATCAGCGTTAGGCTAGAGTTAGTAAGTTGGAACCGGCCAATCAGCGTTAGGCTAGAGTTCGAACCGGCCAGTGCCTAGAGTTGGAACCCAGCGCACACAAGGCAACTAACTCCAAGCAGGGCAGTTCGTTTGGAGAGAGAGCTACAGCGACCGCGGCACCAGGTTCTATTCTTCTTAGCTCTAACCTCCCAGTTAACTTGGATCCTCCCTCTAGGACATCTTTAATATTGCGAGGTAGCATGTTTTCCCATCACACACGATTGTTATCATCTAAAATGAACTTCACCTTGAAGCATCAAGATATGGAGCACTCTGCTTTGCACGTGGAGGAGAAAAAGGAGGAGGAGAAGAAGGAGGACGAGAAGGAGGAGAAGAAGAAGGAGGAGGAGAAGGAGGAGAAGGAGAAGAAGGAGGAGGAGGAGGAGGACTCCGACTCCGACGACGACTTGGTGGTGGTGACGGTGCCCTCCAACGCCGCCATCGCCAGTGTTGGACAGCTGGTGCGTTGGAAAAACTTGTCTGTCATCGTAAACAACATCAAGTTCAGCATGCCGAGGTGGTAGATCATCAATTTGTTCAGCAGGTTCGGTCCCCTCAGGATGAAACACATGCCCTGCTACAAGCCTTACCTCCCGAACTCCCACCGCGGGTTTGCCGTCTTTACCTACGTCACGGGGCAACAGACCAAGGCGGCGCTGCATGACAGCCGTGCACCCCTAAGAGAGGCAGGCTTCGAGAACGTGCGTATAAGTCTCCTTGCAAATATCCCGTAGTATTTGTATGAGAGGTACAGCCAGGGCCTGGACGTGGCTGCCGTGATGGAGACCGCCATACCAGCGGCGGAGGAGGAACGCTATGCCGCTTTGGTAAGACAGGCAGAGTAGGCCAAAAAGTACTCGGGGGCAATTACACACGACGAATACCTGCTCACTTATCTCCATAGCAAACAAAAGAATCATGTTGATAGTGAGCAGGTCATCAGTAGGAAAAGTGTGCCTTGCTCAGAGGCGATAGCGAAAGACCGGTACAGACATTCAGCGCAGCCGCAGATGTCTCCCTCCCTTGCCAGGCAACAGGAGCCGCAGCTTACTATCAAGAACAACGCTGTCCACTCCAGCAGCATTGCCACTGGTCCACAGCGGCTTCAGGACACCTCCTTGGAGAAGTGTGTGTCTCTGAAGCGAAAATTTTCCTGTGCCTGGTCTCCTCCAGCTAAGAAGAGGAGAGACTTGCCTATCGTCCAGGAGCCCAGCCATCAGCACCGTGCAGAAAGGCCTCAGTCTGTCTTGAAACAGCGCCAAGACGCCAGGCGGCCTGTGTGGAGCGGCCTGTCCAAGGAGCGACAGGAGGCCACCGCCAAGGCACCCAGAGGCAAGGCTCGTCCTCGTCTGAATCGGAATTCGTTTAACCTGGTCGTCAGTGAAGACAACAAATCCTGCGTGTGAGCGTCAACGCCTCAACAAACGCAGCAGCCAAACATCAATGTGTGAATCTCACACGTCACCGAGGGCAAGGCGCTCATCAAAGCCTAACACTAAAACATCCATTGAACTTGATTCTGTCTTATTTTGGCAGAGGGTTGGCCATTGTTTCTTTAAGTGGCATTACTGGTAACTTAAAACTTGATTGATTGGCTCTCCTACCGGTCTTCCCTCTTTACCTTGCCACTCAGTTGAAAATTGTAAAAAAAAAAAAAAAAAAAAAAAAAAAAAAAAAAAAAAAAAAAAAAAAAAAAAAAAAAAAAAAAAAAAAAAAAAAAAAAAAAAAAAAAAAAAAAAAAAAAAATGCATGGTTTTAACTTACGTTTCTTGGTCGCTCAGTTACATTTATTATCTATTAATACAGATAATTAATATCTATCTCTTGTATATAGTTTCGTTTTGTTTGGTGAAAACTATAGTATATGTTAAATATAAAAATATCTATTAATATAAATATAAACTGTACATGTTTATGTTAAACTGTAAACTTAAGATTGAGTCACTAATAAATGTGTGAATATTTCTATCTTTGTTTCTGTTCTTAGATAGTGACGCCTTTCTGTCAGCCTGCTTATATTTTTACGTATGTTTTCATGTATCTATCAACATTGACTTATCTATTATATCTATTATATCTTATTATCTATTATCTTATTACTACTATATCTATTACCTATCAGTCTTTTTTTTTACTTTCGTATCTTTCAATCCGCGAATTTTTGTGTGTGTATCTTTACCTCCGCCAACGAAGTTGGAGGGGTTATGTTTTCACCCCGATCTGTCTGTCTGTATGTCTGTCTGTCTGTCTGTTTGTTTGTTAGTGTACAGGATTTCTCGAAAAGTTACCAATAGATTTGGACCAAACTCAGTATACCAAGTCTATTTGGTATAAGGAAGAACTGATTTAATTTTAGATGAAATCTATTGACAACTGTTGCCATGGCAACCAATTGATGAAATATTCGGACGGAGGTATGCGCTCATACAGAGTGCATATATATACATATAATTATATATATATATACGAGTATATATATATATATATATATATATATATATATATATATATATATATATATATTTACATATATATATATATATATATATATATAAATTATATATTATATATAATCACAATGTTGCCATAGCAACCAATTGATGAAATATTCGGGCGGAGGTATGCGCTCTACTGAGTGCCCCCCCCACCCCCCCCCCCCCCCTCCCCTTCACTTTGCCTCTTTCTGTCTTCCTTTTTCTATCATGTCTATTTCCGTCTTATTGGCCTCTTTATCTCAAGCCACAAACCTCTCTTCACAAGTATCCTCTTTTCACCTATGTTCTATCTCTGTCTATCTCTGTCTATACACCTATTTTCTATCTCTTCTATACACCTATTTTCTATCTCTGTCTATACACCTATTTTCTATCTCTTTCTATCTCTGTATATACACTATTTTCACTCTTTCTATCTCTGTATAGTGTATATACACCTATTTTCTCTCTTTCTATCTCTGTATAATTGAATATACACCTATTTTCTATCTCTTTCTATCTCTGTATATACAGCAAAGACTACTTTTATACTGACTGTCTCTACTAGTGCCCCGCGCCAACCCGCCCATGACCAGTGGAGGCCAGTTTTGCGATTCCTGACATTTTCGAACATCACTCCCATTCCCTTCCTATGGGTTTATCATATAAATGTATAACCGTTATCTCCTTTAAAGTTTGTTCTATAATATTATCAAATAAAAAACAGTAAAATACATTAAAGAAATGTCATTATGAGAGAGTGAAGAAATATGCATGAACTCAATATTCACTTAAACTTTTCGCCATTTAATATTTTGCGAGAAAACATTTTACATGAAACATAGCAATAGAAGCGGATTTTCATTAGCTTTCCATTGATGTATTTCGTTTTCTGATAAATGAATTACGTAGAACCATGCATAAATTAGCGTTAACTAAAAATATAACATCATCAATCGGATCGGCAAGTAAAAAAGTGTTCCATGAATACAGTAGACTATGGTTTATCAGTATAAATGATACACTGTTATCTTCGTAAATGTTTGTTCTATAATATTATCAAATAAAAAACTGTGAAATACGCTAAATAAATGCCATTATGAGACTGAAGAAATATGCATGAACTTAATATTCACTTAACTCTTCGCCATTTAATATTTTGCGTGAAAACTTTTTTCATGAAACAATCAATAAAAGGGAATTTTTTTAGCTTTCCATTGATATATTTCGTTTTCTGATAAATGAATTAAAACCATGCATAAATTTGCGTTAACTAAAACAATTACATTATCAATTGGGTAATTTTCCCAATTGAAGAGGCTATTTATTTAGTTAACGCTAATTTATCAATAGTACTAATTCATTTATCAGAAAACAAAATATATCAATGGAAAGCTAATAACATTCCGCTTCTATTGATATGTTTCATGTAAAATGTTTTCTCGCAAAATATTAAATGGCGAAGAGTTTAAGTGAATATTAAGTTCATGCATATTTCTTCACTCTATCATAATGGCATTCTTATTTAGGATTTTACAGTTTTTTATTTGATAATATTATGAACAAACATTTACGAAGATAACGGTATATCATTTTACTGATAAACCATAGGAAGGGAGATAGACTGATGTTCGAAAATGTCAGGAATCGCAAAACTAGCCTCCCCCTGGAAATAGCCCAAATTGAGTAGCAAGTCCAGTATACAATAGTCTTTTTTATACACCTATTTTCTATCTCTTTCTATCTACTTGTATAATTAAATATACACATATTTTCTCTTTCTATCTATGCATAATTGAATATACACCTATTTTCTATCGCTTTCTATCTCTGTATAATTGAATATACACCTATATTTTATCTCTTTCTATCTCTGTATATACACCTATTTTCTCTCTTTCTATCTCTGTATATACACCTATTTTTTATCTCTTTTAAATAGCTGTATATACACCTATTTTCTATCTCTGTATATACACCTGGCTGCCAGGCTGGCTGGGAACCGGGACCAGCACAGGGCTCTGTCACGCCGGACTAGAACCCTCCTGAGGAGAGACAAGGAGAGGTATGTCAGGAGTCTCGCTGAGGATGTCTAGAGTTATTTGAACGCTAATGACCTCCGACCCGCCTACCGAGCCCTGAAGAAGCTCCGTTCCAAGTCTCCTTCTCGGGCGAGTGCTATTCGAACAGCAGATGGGCGCCTCGAGTCGGACATGGATGGGCAGATGGCTCGTTGGGCTGAGTACTTTGGGCAGTTGTTCACGGTGGACCCTCCAACTGAGCAGCTTCACACCACTGGGTTACAGGCATTGGATGCCGAGCCTCCCATTGACGAAACCGCACCCTCTCTTGACGAAGTCAGAGAGGCTGTAGCAAAGTTGAAGGGTGGAAAGGCAGCTGGTGTTTGTAATATCAGTGCGGAGCTCCTCAAAGCTGGGGGTGAGGCCATGATCCGCGGGTTGCATGCTGTCCTGACTGCCGTGTGGCAATCAGGTACCATTCCTCCTGACTGGAAAAGGGGGCTGGTCGTCCCTATTTGGAAAGGGAAAGGGGACCGTCAGGACTGCAACAATTACTGCGGTATTACACTGCTCAGCGTACCAGGCAAGGTGCTTGCCCATCTATTGCTGACACGAATTCGCAGTCATCTGGTGAAGCATCAGAGACCTCAGCAGTCTGGGTTCACGCCTGGTAAGTCAACAACGGACCGTATCCTAGCGCTTCGTGTCCTGGTGGAACGCCGACGTGAGTTTCGACAGGGGATGCTTGCAGCCTATGTTGATCTCAAGAAGGCGTTTGACTCAGTGCATCGTGAGTCGCTCTGGGATCTTCTGCGACTTCGAGGGATTCCTGCAAGGACTATTGGTTTGATAACTGGTCTGTATTCTGGGACTGAGAGTGCTGTGAAGTGTGGGGCAGGTGTATCCAGCTTCTTTCCTGTGAATACAGGAGTGAGGCAAGGGTGCGTCCTTGCCCCATCACTTTTCAACGCTTGTATGGACTGGGTATTGGACAAGGTTGTAGATCAAAGTGATTGTGGAGCATCCGTCGGCAACACCAAGATCACTGATCTTGTTTTTGCCGATGATGCAGTAATCTTTGCTGAGTCGCTGGAGGTCCTGGTGATGGCTCTCGAGGCGCTGCACGAGGAGGCAAAGCCTTTGGGACTTGAGGTCTCCTGGCTCAAGACCAAGGTCCAGGTATTTGGAGACTTACTAGATGAAGCAGTACAGTCTGTTCATGCGTGTGGCGAGGACATTGAGATCTTGGAAAGTTTTACATACCTTGGTAGCGCAGTCCATAATGATGGCGGGTCACGTCAAGAAGTCTTACGGCGGATTGGCATAGCCCACGGTGTTATGGACTCGCTCAGCGGAAGTATTTGGCGTTGTCGGTACCTGTGCAGGAGGACAAAGATCCGGATCTTCAAGTCGCTTGTGATCCCTGTCTTACTCTATGGTTGTGAGACATGGACACTAAATAGTGACTTGAAGAGACGAATCAATGCCTTTGGTAATAAGTGTCTTCGCAGAATCATGGGGTATCGCTGGGATGATTACGTGTCAAATCAGCGATTGCACCATGAGACTGAATCGAGGCCTATTACCTGCATAGTCCGTCAGCGCCAACTTCGGCTATATGGGCATGTGGCACGCTACCCTGAAACCGATCCTTCCCATCGGGTTGTATCTGTAAGAGACAATCCGGCGTGGAGGAGGCCAAGGGGGCGCCCACAAGGCTCGTGGCTGGGGCAAGTTGATGTTTCTTGTCGAGAGCTGCTTGGTACGGGAAAGGAGCCTGCATGGGAACTCGCGCGTGGTGACCCCCGGGAGTGGCGTCGTAGGGTGGGCGAGGCGACGCGCCCCCCGGCGTATGCCCCCAATGATTGATTGATTGATATATACACCTATTTTCTATCTCTTTTAAATATCTGTATATACACCTATTTTCTATCTCTGTATATACAACTATTTTCAATCTCTTTTAAATATCTGTATATACACCTATTTTCCATCTGTCTATCTCTGTATATACACCAATTTTCTATCTCTTTTAAATATCTGTATATACACTTATTTTATAACTCTTTTAAATATCTATATAAACCTATTTTATATCTCTTTTAAATATCTGTCTATACACCTATTTTCCATCTCTGTCTATCTGTCTTACCCTATATCTATCTTATTTCATATTTACATCTTAGTCTCAGCCTGCTATCCACTCTAAGTATATCCTTGTAATACTATTCATCAATCTATCTATCTTAACCCTTCATAACTATTAATAGATCTAACTGTATGTATATCTTATGTATGATCGAGTATGCATGCATGTATATAAGTATGTATCAACAATAACTGACAAACGGAAAAAACACACTTATATTGATAGTTATCTGGATTGATGTAATCAATTAATACTGAATTGCCTTAAATATGGTCTAACGTTTTCAAATATTGCCATGAATTTTCCAGAAATATCTTCAAAACATTTACAAATTACATGCCCAAATATTAGCGATAGCATCGCACACCAGCGTCATTCTTTGTTGATATAGAACATCAAACAGTATTGATGCTCGGGACTTTAAAATTCATAGAAGCCCCCATTCTCTCTCTCTCTCTCCTCTCTTTTTCTACTTCTTTTTAAAACTTAATACATTGAAAACAGAAGGGGAGTTGATGTGCTAAAGTCCCGACTGGGACGCCAAGGACTATCTCTAGCAGTATTATATTTTATTGATGACAATAATTATACAAATAATATGGAAAAAGTATAGCAATTCTCTACTATGAAATAATACTGATACACGAGTGATTAAGAAATTATACTAACAATTATACGCTAATACTCTCTCTCTCTCTCTCTCTCTCTCTCTCTCTCTCTCTCTCTCTCTCTCTCTCTCTCTCTCTCTCTCTCTCTCTCTCTCTCTCTCTCTCTCTCTCTCTCTCTCTCTCTCTCCATATGTATAAATAATCAAATAATGACAATCATATCGCCCAAAATAAAATACTGTTGTCGATTGCCATAAATGCCTTGCGTTTATCAACAGAAAACGTTAATTATGAAAACAGGACCAAAATATTCTAGCAACGAAATAATGTTTTCGTCTCGACGAGTCAATAATTATTGACATATCGACACACACCCATTCCAACCTCATCTTAAGCCGTAAAACAAATCCAAACCAACCTCGATTATACACGTAGACAAACCCAATTCAACCTCACGCACACCTATACAAAATAACCTCATATTGACACGTACACCAATCAAGTCTTAACCACACATACAAACCCTCTATCCAACCTCACCTAATCTCTATCTGTGTATTCATCAATCGCATCGTAGGATTTATTAGGGATTTGTAACAATCACTTTAACATGGCATGATATCCAGTCTTTATTTTCCGTAATCATTTAGCGGCCTTGTGTAATATTGTTCCCTTCCCTCTCATAGCTTGCCATTTGTTATGATTTACATTTTGTCATTAATCACCAGAACCCGGAACCCGCAGCTGTTAGGAATTAATGAGACCAAATGGATGCAAACTTTTTTTTGATGCGATACCGCACTTTTTTTGTCTATCATTATTATTAATATTAACATAAATAATGATAAAATTATTATTATTATTATTATTGTGATTATTACTATCATTATTATTAGTTATTTTTATTATCATCATTATTACTTTTATAATTATCACTTATTATTACTACCATTGTTATCATCATGAATGTTATTATGAGATCTAGTAACATATCCTTTACAACGATAGTCAAAGTCCCAGGGGAGTTTCTACGGGGATGTTTTACTACGTGTCTCTCGAGCTTCATCAAATTTATGCCTCGACTGTATTGCGCTCTATTTAATTTTTAGTCCCCTATTCTGTTGATTTCTGTCCTAATGTCTAAACAAAATTTGCGGTAAATATTTACTGAATTGGTCGGTGCCGTGTTTGTAGTACACAGACGTTCACCCGCGAGGTGTGTCGCGGTGTGCACTGCAGTCTGGCGCCAGAGTGGTGGTGTGGCTACGTGTATAGCAAAGCCACATCAAGCACAAGTGTGCGTAGTGACGACAGTACTGGCTGGGGGTTAATGATAAGGTTGCTACATACGCGTGTATACAAGGCTCGTGACATACCATGGTAGTCACGGTAAGGTTGCACTACACTAAACATTTGAACCCTAATGACGTCCACCTGAAAGTAACCTACAGGATCGCGGTGCCCGGCAGCAGCGGCGCTGTGGACGCCTTTAGGCGAAGGTTTAGGATATTTTATAAGAGGCGCTCGTATTTACTAGGGCTATTAGGGCTAAGCCACAAGGACTAAGAGGCGCTCGTACAGATGCTGGGACATACAGAGAAGCAAGAAACACAACGCCAGTCTCCGTGGAAGAATGTGAAGGAGGCGATCAGCCACCTCTTGGTCCCAGCACCTGTACGAGCGCCTCTTAGTCCTTGTGGCTTAGCCCTAGTAGCCCTAGTGAATACGAGCGCCTCTTATAAAAATCCTAAACCTTCCCCTAAAGGCGTCCACAGCGCCGCTGCATGCTGCCATACCGACAGCATATATATGCACCGCGATCCTCGAGGTTACTTTCAGGTGGACGTCATTAGGGTTCAAATGTTTAGTGTAGTGCAACATTAACGTGACTACCATGGTATGTCACGAGCCTTGTATATATATATATATAATATATATATATATTATATATATATATATATATATAATTAATCTACTGTATAATGGATTTAATATATAAAAGTTATATATATATATATGATTATATATATATATATATATATATATATATATATATATATATATATACCACACACAAGATGTTCTTTAATATCATTAAGTCACCCTTGAGGCGGAGAGATACTCGCCCTCGGTATCCATGTCATCCTCGGGGACGGAGAGGTACTCGCCCTCGGTATCCATGTCATCCTCGGGGGCGGAGAGGTACTCGCCCTCGGTATCCTTGTCATCCTTGGGGGCGGAGAGGTACTCGCCCTCGGTATCCTTGTCATCCTCGGGGCGGAGAGGGCCTTGCCCTCGGTATCCATTTCATCCTCGGGGGCGGAGAGGTACTCGCCCTCGGTATCCTTGTCATCCTCGGGGACGGAGAGGGACTCGCCCTCGGTATCCATGTCATCCTCGGGATCGGAGAGGAATTCGCCCTCGGTATCCTTGTCATCCTCGGGGGCGGAGAGGGACTCGCCCTCGGTATCGTTGTCATCCTCGGGGGCGGAGAGGTACTCTCCCTCGGTATCCTTGTCATCCTCGGGGGCGGAGAGGTACTCGCCCTCGGGGCAAGAGGGACTCGCCCTCGGTATCGTTGTCATCCTCGGGGCGGAGAGGTACTCGCCCTCGGTACCCTTGTCACCCTCGGGGGCGGAGAGGTACTCGCCCTCGGTACCCTTGTCATCCTCACTACCCTTGTCACCGTGAAGTTGGAGGGAGACATCTGCGGCTGCGCTGAATGTCTGTACCGGTCCTTCGCTATCGCCTCCGAGCAAAGGCACACTTTTTCTGTTCATGTTCTGCACCGTGCCGTCGGGGGTCGACGAGGGAAGCAAGAAACACAACGCGTCTCCGTGGAAGAGTATATATATATATATATACATATATATATATATATATATATACATATATAATATATACATATATATATATATATATATATATATATATATATATATTATATATATATATATATATATATATAATTTTTTTATTTTTTTTATTAATTAAATAGATTTTATTAAAAAAAAATTAAAAAAAATTCTATACAAATGTTTCAAAAATATCTTTGTTTTTAAGCTGGCTCCACCAATCAGCGTTAGGCTAGAGTTAGTAAGTTGGAACCGGCCAATCAGCGTTAGGCTAGAGTTCGAACCGGCCAGTGCCTAGAGTTGGAACCCAGCGCACACAAGGCAACTAACTCCAAGCAGGGCAGTTCGTTTGGAGAGAGAGCTACAGCGACCGCGGCACCAGGTTCTATTCTTCTTAGCTCTAACCTCCCAGTTAACTTGGATCCTCCCTCTAGGACATCTTTAATATTGCGAGGTAGCATGTTTTCCCATCACACACGATTGTTATCATCTAAAATGAACTTCACCTTGAAGCATCAAGATATGGAGCACTCTGCTTTGCACGTGGAGGAGAAGGAGGAGGAGGAGAAGAATGAGGACGAGAAGGAGGAGAAGAAGGAGAAGGAGAAGAAGAAGAAGGAGGAGGAGAAGGAGAAGAAGGAGGAGGAGGAGGAGGAGGACTCCGACTCCGACGACGACTTGGTGGTGGTGACGGTGCCCTCCAACGCCGCCATCGCCAGTGTTGGACAGCTGGTGCGTTGGAAAAACTTGTCTGTCATCGTAAACAACATCAAGTTCAGCATGCCGAGGTGGTAGATCATCAATTTGTTCAGCAGGTTCGGTCCCCTCAGGATGAAACACATGCCCTGCTACAAGCCTTACCTCCCGGACTCCCACCGCGGGTTTGCCGTCTTTACCTACGTCACGGGGCAACAGACCAAGGCGGCGCTGCATGACAGCCGTGCACCCCTAAGAGAGGCAGGCTTCGAGAACGTGCGTATAAGTCTCCTTGCAAATATCCCGTAGTATTTGTATGAGAGGTACAGCCAGGGCCTGGACGTGGCTGCCGTGATGGAGACCGCCATACCAGCGGCGGAGGAGGAACGCTATGCCGCTTTGGTAAGACAGGCAGAGTAGGCCAAAAGTACTCGGGGGCAATTAACACACGACGAATACCTGCTCACTTATCTCCATAGCAAACAAAGAATCATGTTGATAGTGAGCAGTCATCAGAAGAAAAGTGTGCCTTGCTCAGAGGCGATAGCGAAAGACCGGTACAGACATTCAGCGCAGCCGCAGATGTCTCCCTCCCTTGCCAGGCAACAGGAGCCGCAGCTTACTATCAAGAACAACGCTGTCCACTTCAGCAGCATTACCACTGGTCCACAGCGGCTTCAGGACACCTCCTTGGAGAAGTGTGTGTCTCTGAAGCGAAAATTTTCCTGTGCCTGGTCTCCTCCAGCTAAGAAGAGGAGAGACTTGCCTATCGTCCAGGAGCCCAGCCATCAGCACCGTGCAGAAAGGCCTCAGTCTGTCTTGAAACAGCGCCAAGACGCCAGGCGGCCTGTGTGGAGCGGCCTGTCCAAGGAGCGACAGGAGGCCGCCGCCAAGGCACCCAGAGGCAAGGCTCGTCCTCGTCTGAATCGGAATTCGTTTAACCTAGTCGTCAGTGAAGACAACAAATCCTGCGTGTGAGCGTCAACGCCTCAACAAACGCAGCAGCCAAACATCAATGTGTGAATCTCACACGTCACCGAGGGCAAGGCGCTCATCAAAGCCTAACACTAAAACATCCATTGAACTTGATTCTGTCTTATTTTGGCAGAGGGTTGGCCATTGTTTCTTTAAGTGGCATTACTGGTAACTTAAAACTTGATTGATTGGCTCTCCTACCGGTCTTCCCTCTTTACCTTGCCACTCAGCTGAAAATTGTACAAAAAAAAAAAAAAAAAAAAAAAAAAAAAAAAAAAAAAAAAAAAAATGCATGGTTTTAACTTACGTTTCTTGGTCGCTCAGTTACATTTATTATCTATTAATACAGATAATTAATATCTATCTCTTGTATATAGTTTCGTTTTGTTTGGTGAAAACTATAGTATCTGTTTAAATATAAAATATCTATTATATAAATATAAACTGTACATGTTTATGTTAAACTGTAAACTTAAGATTGAGTCACTAATAAATGTGTGAATATTTCTATCTTTGTTTCTGTTCTTAGATAGTGACGCCTTTCTGTCAGCCTGCTTATATTTTTACGTATGTTTTCATGTATCTATCAACATTGACTTATCTATTATATCTATTATATCTTATTATCTATTATCTTATTACTACTATATCTATTACCTATCAGTCTTTTTTTTTACTTTCGTATCTTTCAGTCCGCGAATTTTTGTGTGTGTATCTTTATCTCCGCCAACGAAGTTGGAGGGGTTATGTTTTCACCCCGATCTGTCTGTCTGTCTGTCTGTCTGTCTGTTTGTTTGTGTACAGGATTTCTCGAAAAGTTACCAATAGATTTGGATCAAACTCAGTATACCAAGTCTATTTGGTATAAGGAAGAACTGATTTAATTTTAGATTAAATATATTGACAACTGTTGCCATGGCAACAAATTGATGAAATATTCGGCCGGAGGTATGCGCTCAAACTGATCTCATACTGAGATAGAACATAGGTGAAAAGACGGATACTTGTGAAGAGAGGTTTGTGGCTTGAGATAAAGAGGCCAATAAGACGGAAATAGACAGATAGATATGTGAAGACAGAAAGACCGACAGACACAGTGAATACAGATATAACTTGGGGGGGGGCACTCAGTAGAGCGCATACCTCCGCCCGAATATTTCATCAGTTGGTTGCTATGGCAACAGTTGTGATTATATATATATATATATATATATATATATAATCACAACTGTTGCCATAGCAACCAACTGATTAATATTCGGGCGGAGGTATGCGCTCTACTGAGTTGCGCCCCCCCCCCCCCCCCCCCCCCAGTTCTATCTGTATTCACTGTGTCTGTCGGTCTTTCTGTCTTCACATATCTATCTGTCTATTTCCGTCTTATTGGCCTCTTTATCTCAAGCCACAAACCTCTCTTCACAAGTATCCGTCTTTTCACCTATGTTCTATCTCTGTCTATCTCTGTCTATACACCTATTTTCTATCTCTGTCTATACACCTATTTTTTATCTCTTTCTATCTCTGTATATACACCTATTTTCTATCTATTTTCTGTTTCTGTATATACACCTATTTTCTCTCTCTTTCTATCTCTGTATAATTGAATATACACCTATTTTCTATCTTTCTATCTCTGTATAATTGAATATACACCTATTTTCTATCTCTTTCTATCTCTGTATATACAGCAAAGACTACTGTATACTGACTGGTCTTGCTACTAGTGCCCCGCGCCAACCCGCCCATGACCAGTGGAGGCCAGTTTTGCGATTCCTGACATTTTCGAACATCACTCCCATCTCCCTTCCTATGGGTTATCAGTATAAATGATATACCGTTATCTTCCTTAATGTTTGTTCTATAATATTATCAAATAAAAAACAGTAAAATACATTAAAGAAATGTCATTATGAGAGAGTGAAGAAATATGCATGAACTCAATATTCACTTAAACTCTTCGCCATTTAATATTTTGCGAGAAAACATTTTACATGAAACATAGCAATAGAAGCGGATTTTCATTAGCTTTCCATTGATGTATTTCGTTTTCTGATAAATGAATTACGTAGAACCATGCATAAATTAGCGTTAACTAAAAATATAACATCATCAATCGGATCGGCAAGTAAAAAAGTGTTCCATGAATACAGTAGACTACGGTTTATCAGTATAAATGATACACTGTTATCTTCGTAAATGTTTGCTCTATAATATTATCAAATAAAAAATTGTGAAATAAGCTAAATAAATGCCATTATGAGACTGAAGAAATATGCATGAACTTAATATTCACTTAACTCTTCGCCATTTAATATTTTGCGTGAAAACTTTTTACATGAAACATATCAATAAAAGCGGAATTTTATAGCTTTCCATTGATATATTTCGTTTTCTGATAAATGAATTAAAACCATGCATAAATTTGCGTTAACTAAAACAATTACATTATCAATTGGGTAATTTTCCCAATTGAAGAGGCTATTTATTTAGTTAACGCTAATTTATCAATAGTACTAATTCATTTATCAGAAAACAAAATATATCAATGGAAAGCTAATAACATTCCGCTTCTATTGATATGTTTCATGTAAAATGTTTTCTAGCAAAAAAATTAAATGGCGAAGAGTTTAAGTGAATATTAAGTTCATGCATATTTCTTCACTCTATCATAATGGCATTTCTTTAGTGTATTTTACAGTTTTTTATTTGATAATATTATAGAACAAACATTTACGAAGATAACGGTATATCATTTATACTGATAAACCATAGGAAGGGAGATAGGACTGATGTTCGAAAATGTCAGGAATCGCAAAACTAGCCTCCACTGGAAATAGCCCAAATTGAGTAGCAAGTCCAGTATACAATAGTCTTTGTATACACCTATTTTCTATCTCTTTCTATCTCTGTATAATTGAATATACACATATTTTCTCTCTTTCTATCTATGCATAATTGAATATACACCTATTTTCTATCGCTTTCTATCTCTGTATAATTGAATATACACCTATATTTTATCTCTTTCTATCTCTGTATATACACCTATTTTCTCTCTTTCTATCTCTGTATATACACCTATTTTCTACCTCTTTTAAATAGCTGTATATACACCTATTTTCTATCTCTGTATATACACCTATTTTCTATCTCTTTCTATTTCTGTATAGACACCTATTTTCTATCTCTGTATAGACACCTATTTTCAATCTCGTTCTATCTATGTATATACACCAATTTTCTATCTCTTTTAAATATCTGTATATACACCTATTTTCTATCTCTTTTAAATATCTGTATATACACCAATTTTCTATCTCTTTTAAATATCTGTATATACACCAATTTTCTATCTCTTTTAAATATCTGTATATACACCTATTTTATCTCTTTTAAATATCTGTATATACACCTATTTTATATCTCTTTTAAATATCTGTATATATTTTCACCTATTTTCCATCTCTGTCTATCTGTCTTACCCTATATCTATCTTATTTCATATTTACATCTTAGTCTCAGCCTGCTATCCACTCTAGGTATATCCTTGTAATACTATTCATCAATCTATCTATCTTAACCCTTCATAACTATTAATAGATCTAACTGTATGTATATCTTATGTATGATCGAGTATGCATGCATGTATATAAGTATGTATCAACAATAACTGACAAACGGAAAAAACACACTTATATTGATAGTTATCTGGATTGATGTAATCAATTAATACTGAATTGCCTTAAATATGGTCTAACGTTTTCAAATATTGCCATGAATTTTCCAGAAATATCTTCAAAACATTTACAAATTACATGCCCAAATATTAGCGATAGCATCGCACACCAGCGTCATTCTTTGTTGATATAGAACATCAAACAGTATTGATGCTCGGGACTTTAAAATTCATAGAAGAAAACTGTTAATGTTCATATTCATAAGCATAAAATATAATATAAAAGCATAGATATAAATATACATGTTGGGAACGTTTCAGTACTTTCATACAAGCAAAATTCATGTAGAAATTAATTGGACAAAAGCCATAAACCCACGACTGGATTGGCAGCTTCTGATTAAAGCTGCGAGTGTTTAGTTTGGGATTACTGATAGCTTTACTTTAATATGTGTAACGTAGAATGATTTGTGTATTATGAAATAAAGACAACTGGTTGTATGTATGTATGTATGTGTGTGTGTGTGTGTGTGTGTGTGTGTGTGTGTGTGTGTGTGTGTGTGTGTGTGGTGTGCGTGTGCGTGTGCGTGTGCGTGTGTGTGTGTGTATTTTTTTCTTCTGTAAAGATATCTATATGTTTAGTTGTCTCGATTAGCTTGTCAGTCTGTCTCTCGGTGTTTCTCTCTCGAGGATGTGCGTGAACATAATTATGACTGTGTACGTGTATGTCAGTCTTATTGGAATTCATAATGTCTGCCTTTTTCAACATTCAACATTCCTTACTTTACATCCGTCGATTTTCTTTCGGATGACTCAACCATTCGACAGCCTAAATTTCTCCTACTCTCAATCACTTTCTTCATTGGCATTCTCTGATTCTTCATTCTGCTCCATCTCACTCATATTCATATCTATCCATTCTTTCAAAATCTCCTTCACATTAAATCCTTCAGCCTTACCGTCTGATCTGTTGTCTCCTGATCCCTGTCATACATGTTTTCTAGACATACCTTCTAAGCCACTATTTTCCCCTTTCTCACTCCACACGTCACTTTTTCTTCATTTTCCTCCGTGGTGTCCTCCCTGCACTTCGCCTCCAGCCTCTCTTTCTGTTTGTCTGCAGCCTTTGTCATTTGCATTTGTTTTCCTTGCCTTCACAGAGACTCGCGCCGCCCCTGAGTGCATGTAGCCAAGCCCTTGCCGACCCAATGGGGAGTTCTTCGTGTCTCAAAGGGTGCAACAAGAAAGCCAACCTCCTACCTCCTAATTTTGCCTGCCACATTTTTTTTTCTCTCTCTCTCTCTCTCTCTCTCTCTCTCTCTCTCTCTCTCTCTCTCTCTCTCTCTCTCTCTCTCTCTCTCTCTCTCTCTCTCTCTCTCTCTCTCTCTCTCTCTCTCTCTCTCTCTCTCTCTCTCTTTTATTTGCCAACCTCCAACCTTTTTTTCCTTCCTGCCAGCCTCACTCCCTCCGTCGGTTCTTGTCCTTCTCCTAAACTTTCTTGCTTTAACTTGGCTTTCCTACTTGCTTTCCACTACCTTCATTTTATCTTTCTATTCTTTCGTCATTCTCGAGGCATCTTTTTCTTCTTCTTTTTTTCTCCTTAATTTGAGCACCAGACATAAATCTACTGTCTGTGCGTTTTATCTTATCTTGGCAATGTGATGAAAATAATAAGTTTGCAAATAGAAGGAAATGTTATTAAGACTTGTACTGCACTTTCTATACACTTTTTTTTGGCAGTGATGATATAAAGACTAGACATACACGTACTAAAGGAAAACAACAACACACAAACACGATTATTCTTTTGAAAACTGACCCAACTAAGCTCTCTCTCTCTCTCTCTCTCTCTCTCTCTCTCTCTCTCTCTCTTCTCTCTCTCTCTCTCTCTCTCTCTCTCTCTCTCTCTCTCTCTCTCTCTCTCTCTCTCTCTCTCTCTCTCTCTCTCTCTCTCTCTCTCTCTCTCTCTCTCTCTCTCTCCTTTCTCAGTTCCTGCACGATCTTTCCCTCTCGTATTATTTCTCTCCTTTGAGCTTCATTATATTGTCAATTACCTCCATTCTTCCCCTCATTACGCCGCCTTTCCTACGCCTGTGTCTGGTCGCCTCCTTCCCCGGGCCGGCTTTTAGGGAGCCTTCAGGGAACCGCTCCGCCCCGGGAATAACATTAAGGGCTTCAAAGGCTCCTTTACTTGAGTCTCCTGCAACATTGTTCTGTGTTGTCACTTTATCCTGAGCCGCGCCCGACCCGTCCAACGTCTCTCTCTCTCTCTCTCTCTCTCTCCTCTCGCTTCTCTCTCTCTCTCTCTCTCTCTCTCTCTCTCTCTCTCTCTCTCTCTCTCTCTCTCTCTCTCTCTCTCTCTCTCTCTCTCTCTCTCTCTCTCTCTTCTTTCTTCACTTCTTCCAACACTATGATTGTCACTATGATGATATCTGTATTTTTGGGAGACTTTCTCTCTATTGATGACTGGTATCTGTATGTAACTTTCTATCATAGTATGTAACTTAATTATAAATCATCCTATTTCCCTTGCAGTTTCTTCCGGGAACGAAGGACATTAACGTGGAAGTTAGATATCACAAGCAGATCGACACACCAGATCTCCCTGAAGCCAGCTTGAAACAATCAAGAGTTTACAAGTCATGGCCAAAATACGCACACCTCCGATACAGATCAAGCACACGACGCATTGCTTAACTGTGAGGGACGATATATTGTTTTAACAAGAAAATTACATTGTGAATTGCCCCAAGGCTAGCGACGACAGACTATATATACGCCACGGTTCACGGAAGTTTTAAAAAATCCGGCCTTAAGTCGTGTTTGCCTCGGTTATATCCTCGGTTATCCTCGGTTTGCCTCGGATGACAGGACAGATATAATAGCAGTTACATTTATTTTTTATTTATATTTTTGCTATATAAAAAAAAAAAATTAAGTCGTCGTCCATCAGACACACATCGAAATAGTGCCAGCGAGGAACCCCTTAAAAGTACATCACTATCATCACAAACACACCACGACGAGTGATACAAAACGTCTGCGTGGCTTGTAGCTCTATGTAGCTTTACACACGGCTATCATTATTCACTTGCTTTCCAAAATAATCTTTAATTTTACGTCTAGCAGCTGCATATTGTATTACTCCATACTTTTCGTTCCCTTTGATTTCCGATATTTGGGAGTCATCTGTTTGCTCTCAAAGTTTGCTACACACTTGTTCTCCAATAGTGTCGAATTTTCCTTCTCTAAATTTACTGTCAAGGTCCTGGTCTCTTTCAATGTCGTTCCTCTCCGCTCTCGTCTACTACTGCTACTTTTTAATCCTGTTTGCATTCTTCAGGTCATTTCCATAAACCAACAGTTTCCTGGAGTGCTTGTAGAAAACACGCCAGTCTATATTTGCTCTCCTTCCATTACGTTTTAAAATACTCGTAGTACTCAAGTAGATGCACTCTCTTTTTCCTTCCTCTCCCTCTCCTTTTCTGTGTGCGTATATATATATATATGTTGTTGTATTGTAGTGTTAGTTATTTTTATGTGTTAGTGTATGTTGTGTGTGTGTGGTGGTGTGCGTGGTGGTGGTGGGGGTGTGTGGTGTGTGTGGTGGTGCGTGCGGCGTGGGTGTGTGTGGTGTGTGTGTGTGTGTGTGTGTGTGTGTGGTGTGTGTGTGTGTGTGTGTGTGTGTGTGTGTGTGTTGTGGTGTGTGTGTGTGTGTGTGTGTGTGGTGTGTGTGTGTCTTTCCAGTGTGTGTACGAATGATTCGAGGGGGTGTTTGCCCGAGCTGGCACGGAAACATTACCACAGAAGGGGAGGGGGGTGGGGTCTTCGTACAAGCGGGGGGTTAGTGGTGGTGTGTGTGTGGGGGTGTTGTGTGTGTGTGTGTGTGTGGGTGTGTGTGTGGTGGGTGGGTGGTGTGGTGTGGTGGGGTGTGGGTGTGTTGGGTAGGATGTGATGGTGTGGGGTGGGGTGGGTGTGGGTGTTGTGTGTGTGGGTGTTTAGTGTGGTGTGAGTTGTTCTGAAGGCGTGGGGGTATTTGAGCGAGGTGAACAAAGTCTGAAGTTGACGGGGTCAGTTTTTTCGGTGGGGACAAACTATTCAGAAAGGTGAGTGTCTACTAGCTAAACAGAGAATCCCTTGTCTCACCTCATCAACTCCGGTTGAACAAAAGTTTCCTGCTAACTTTTTACCATCTCGTTCCAGGTTTCATTAGGTTCATTGGTTCTCCTTTTAGAACGTGAGAAGTGAGCGGTTACTGAGCAGACTAGAACTCCCCTTGTCATCACCATTGTTATCATCACTATGCGTATTTTGCATTAACTACACCTTGAGACCCAGAACGTAATTTCCATTGTAATTTAGCTACCATTAGACGATTTTTAGTGACTATAAGCAATATATTAATGGTATGACCTGCTTAGTATCCTTGTCGACTAGCAAATTTGGTTTATTTAGTTAATTTTCGTTATTTTATGGTTAACTACAGACGATTTTTTATAGCAAAGGAAAGATCTGGGCGTGAAGGGGTTAATTATATTTCGGAGTTATACCGCGGACACAAATTAATGGACGGTTTTCCTTGCTCACTTTTAAACTTTTGTCTTGGAGAGTTGTCAACCATCACCACAATCACCAACACCAACACCAACACCAACACTAACACCACCACCAACAACAACAACAACAACAACACCACCACCACCAACAACAACAACAACAGCAACAACAACAACAACAACAACAACAACAACGACAACAACAATACATGCACTACTGTCCGTCACTTCTGTATGAGGTAAACTATAAATCAAACGACAAGTCTCCGAAACAAAGACACATTATTCCCTTGGCAACATACTAATTCCTAATACACAAAACATGTACGCGGTAATTAAGTCGTTCTCGGTGACTGTTGGAATGAGAGGACTGGAAGGCGAATCTCACCAGTAATTTCAGTAAGTCGAACTATTCTCTCTCTCTCTCTCTCTCTCTCTCTCTCTCTCTCTCTCTCTCTCTCTCTCTCTCTCTCTCTCTCTCTCTCTCTCTCTCCTCTCCTCTCTCTCTCTCTCTCTCTCTCTCTCTCTCTCTCTCTCTCTCTCTCTCTCTCTCTCTCTCTCTCTTCTCTCTCTCTCTCTCAGCCATTCAAATGTTCAAATAAAAAAATAAGAGAGAACACCATTTAACTGTCCTATGTAGTTACTTAATTTCCTGACAGACGAAAAGAAAAAAATACCCGGACGTCCTCGCTTGCCTTATTACTTCAAACACTGGTACACATTAATCTTCCTGAATACAATCTGCAACGTGAATCAATCTATTAGTAATCACCTTCCCGAAGTAGGAAGCGGGAGTTCATCTCAATCGGCGTATTTCTTTGTACTCATTCCTCCCTGATTATTCTTTACATAATTTGTTTCCTTTTTCTATATGTGCGCTCCCTTTCCTCCTCTGCCAACCTTCAATCTCCATCTCTCTCCCTACTCACTACCAATTATGCATGGAGACTCTGACTCTATGTGTACCGAAGATGGGGGGGAACGTCAAAAAGTCTTTATTACGAGTATAGTCATGTTTTCATTCACTAATCAGTTCGACGGTACTGTGCATTGGGCGTTGATCAGCACGCTCATTAAGTCATTGTACTGATGCATCGCCTGCTATTGTGTTACGGAGAAGCCTAAATACATACGTAAAGACAACACGAGGAGAAGCTTACGATTGGAATCACACAGAAACTATTCAAAACACTTCCACGAACTCGTGTAAATTACTTCATATCATTCACAAAAGCGATCGACCCTGAGCCTCCACCCTATTCCTCTTGCCTCTCACCCTCCCTGCCGCACTTAGCACAACCCCGGCTCTTCTACACTACTCTCATAACCTTCTGGTGCAGAGACACGTATATGAAGACTGTTGATGCACACTTAATTAAATGAACTGTATCTTTCCTCGCTTAAGTGACCATGAAAATGATGCATAACAAACAAAACAGTCTATACGAAGTTAATCACCCAAACACGATTCATGACGTAACCCAGATCGTAAATGTGGTTAAAAAATGATGAAGTAGGCGGTTAACTATCTGGTAAACTTTCGAAAGCGAGTATACATAAAGGACACTGAGAAAAGGCAGATAGTGTCTCTCTACCCATGCAAGCCTCTCCTTCCCCCTCTGCCGCCCGCCCGGTAACAAAATCGTGTTAACAAGTAGAAAATTGGCTCGTGGAAGACTCCAAGAAGCGACGAAATGTTAGGGAGAGTTCCTTTGATACGTGTTACCGGCTGGCCTTTGGGATGTGAGAGGGACGGGGATGCGAGGATCAGGGGAGAGGAAGAGGAAGAGGAAAGGGAAAGAGGATGGTACGGAATGAGGAAGAGATGAGTGGTGGGGGTGGCGCGAAATGAGATGAAAGAGATCGGAGGGCGGAATAGATGGGAAAGGAAGAGGGAAATAAATGGAATCAAGTAGGGATGTGACGAGGCAGAGAGTAAGGGAATGCGTAATGAAGGGAGGAATGCAGGATGTGAAGGGAAAGAAACGATGTTACAGAACACAATAACGTTGGAACAATGAACAACACAGAAATGAAGGGACAAAAATAAAGACAAGAATAATAAGTATTGAATCATGTTAAGAACGAAACATGAAAAAATAAATTAAAATGATACACTAAAAAATAATCTGCCGAAAATAGATAAGGAATAACTTACGCTCAGAGACAACTGATAAAGATTAAGAAATATGAATGGAAATCACAAGTTTAGTTGTATGTCTGGGTCAAGGACTCAGTGAATAGCGAGGGAGGGTGAGGAGGGAGGCTCAGTGGCCCGGGGTCTTCCTCCCTGTATAGCGGGAGGCCCTCTGCTGCCCCTGCTGAGGCCCGTGCTGAAGCAGGGAGTAATAGCACTGCTGTGCCCCTCGGTGCTGCACGCTCCTCCTCGGCCCCTGCTGAAGCTGCTGCTGGCAGCCCTGCTGACGGTCGGCAGCACACCTCCCTGGAGGGTGCTCCTCCTGCGGCCAGCAGTACTGTTCTCTGTGAGGAGCCCGTCGCTGAGGCCACAGGACCCGCCTTGGGGGGCGGTAACCCTCCAACAGCTGGCCCACCAGGGAACAGGGCGCGGCGTATGGCCTCGGGGCGTTGAAGGCGGGCTCCACCACCAGGACGGCGCGCTGGAACGCCTTCTAGACGTCCCAGATGCGGCACGAGGATCGGCCCACGTCGTTGCCGGGGGTGAGGGGATCCTCGATACAGAGGTCTGACCTGCGGTGACCCTTGGGCATGACGGTGGGCAGGGCCTCCTTGCAAAGGTAGCGGCCGCCCTCCAGCACGTTGATGCCCCTCCAGGCGTAGGGGAACTCGTATCCGTAGAATTAGAAGAAGCGCATCACAACACTGCCCAGGTCTTTATGATGTTCCTGCAAGACCTGCAGCTGTAGGAGGCTGGTGGCCATCAGGGTGACGGCGTGGGAAGGCACCCCGCCGGTGAATACTTCCGACAGGCCCTTCTTCAGGTACTGCATCATTAGCATCACCAGCGGAGTGAGCCCCTTGTACTGGCGCCTGAACCTGCCCACCAGCGCCGCGGCGCGCACGGCCGCCTCACTGCCCAGGGAAATGTCCAGGTGCAGGGCTGTCTCCTGATGCACCAGCTTCACCAGGGGCACCGCTGTCTTCTCCAAGACGGTGATGTCTCGCGAGGCATCGCGATGCCGCAGCAAGACGTCACGCAGGGCGTACAGTGGCGGCGGCGAGAGGTTATAGAGGGTTTGCACTGGTTTGCCAACACTGGTGACACGGCGCGTTGTTATGGTTTGCTATTTCAGAGAAGCAGACAAATCCCAGTCTGAGGCGGCGGATGCGGGACAGAACGGAATGTGTGTGTGTGTGTGTGTGTGTGTGTGTGTGTGTTGGGGTGTGAAAAAAAGAGAGAGAGAGAGAGAGAGAGAGAGAGAGAGAGAGAGAGAGAGAGAGAGAGAGAGAGAGAGAGAGAGAGAGAGAGAGAGAGAGAGAGAGAGAGAGAGAGAGAGACTGCTTATCATACAAGGCGTTTTGTACTCTCTTATATATCTATATCCTTTATGTAAAGAGAGAGAGAGAGAGAGAAGAGAGAGAGAGAGAGAGAGAGAGAGAGAGAGAGAGAGAGAGAGAGAGAGAGAGAGAGAGAGAGAGAGAGAGAGAGAGGGAGAGAGAGAGAGAGAGAGAGAGAGAGAGAGAGAAGGAGAGAGGAGACGAGAGACGAAGAGAGAGAGAGCGAAGAGGATTTTAGATGAGGATGAAGGAGAAATGGTTGAATGTTATAGAAGGGAAAGAATACAGAGAGACTGTAAATAATAAATGGAAGAAAGTTAATGAAGGGAGGCGTGAAGGCGACTTCATGAAGGGGAGGATGGGGAGGAATGGAGGGTTAGAGTAAGCACAAGTATGACAGATGGATGGAGAGTTCAGGGAAGGAAGGGAAATTGAAATGATGAGAGATTAAGACATTTGGGATATGTAAGGTATTATTAAGAATAAAAAAAAATAAAAAAATAAAGTTAGGGTTAGCACATCTCGAATGCAACATATACATCATCAACACACATTATTTTGTTATCATACTAAGAGAGAGAGAGAGAGAGAGAGAGAGAGAGAGAGAGAGAGAGAGAGAGAGAGAGAGAGAGAGAGAGAGAGAGAGAGAGAGAGAGAGAGAGAGAGAGAGAGAGAGTGTAAGTCAAGCATGTCCAATGACCCTAAATAAATAAAATATTTACATGCGTTCAAAGTGACATTATTCTGGCAAACACCCAATTTTTTTTCTCTCGTCACACCTGTAAGAAAAATATAATTAATCGGCTATAAATCACGTTGTAACGCACCTCAATAAATGCTAAGCTGCTTACAACCATGATTGGCCTATTACGTAGACAAGGCGAGGCAATTACCAGCACGTCAGGACAACACTGGCAGGGATTCCTGACCGCCGCACCACAGCCAGGCGCCAGGCGCGCCCTCCGGTGCCGCCCTCCGGGTGCTGAGGCTGTAAGGGCGGACGTACAGATCCACTTTGCATCCGCGGTCGCCAAGCCTCATACAAGAAAAGGAGGTGGAAGAGGAAGAGGAAGAGGAAGTGGAAGAGGAAGAGGAGGAGGAGGAGGAGGAGGAGGAGGAGGAGGAGGAGGAGGAGGATAGTACTTTGCCTCCGGAGACGCCAAACTTAACAGCCAGGCTTCACCGCCAACTATTTATCCTTCCTTTTGGAGAAGTTCCCGTAGAGGTATTCAGACTCCTTTATTAATCCTCTTCTTTCATTTCTTCCTCTTCCTCTTCCCCTTTTCCTTTACTCTCACTCTTACGCCCTCGCTACAGCCGCCGTGTTTTGGCAACGAGGCCGCAACCTTAAGTCGTGACTGTAACTCGTGGCAAAATTGCACGACAAACGGATACGAAGCTTAGACTGCCTCAGCGCACCTACGAGTAACGCCCTCGTCACCGCCGCCCGGAACACCAAGAGTTGGGGGGGTGACTCCCTAGCCGTGGGTGGTATACACGATCACGCCCTAAGGCACCCTCGATGGTTTTGTTTTCGTGGTCGAGAGTGTGAGCGGCAAAGTGGTCTCTCCTCCTCCCGTCTCCTTCAGACATCCAATTTCGAGGCTGACGGCGCAGTTACACGTCAGAATCTTAAAAGCTGATATAAACAAGTCAATTTCCGTTTTATAGCAAGGCGGACATACAAACTGACCACCATTTACTTGCGTTGTACATACCACTCTCGCCTCCACCCATTTTTTTTTCTTTTCCCTTCTTTTTCTTTCCATCCCTCCCTCGCCGCTTCAAGAAGGGTGAAAGGCTCCTTCTGTCTCTGTAGCTTTCTTCTTGTCTCCCGCCACTCTGCTCCTCCTCCTCCTCCCCACACGACAACCTCCCTTCCTTCCTACTTCTCCACAGCTCCCCGTCCGCCTCAGTGCGACTCTATCTGTCTAGAGAGTCTGCGAGAGAAGAGGAGAGAAAATACAATGATGTGAAGGTGAAGTGAACGAGGAGGAAAATAGAGAGAGTGAAACAAGAGGAAATGTAAAGGAGAACGAACTGCAAAACCACAGAGGGAAGACTTGAGTGAGGGGAAAAGGATGAAAGCATGAGAGGCGCCGCCGTCTTAGATGAGAGGAAAAAATATAGTACAAGAAAAGAAACAAAGGAAATTTTCTAATGTAATTAAATAATTGCACTACCACACAACACAGACGTAAACACACACGTAAAAAAAAACCCCACTCACTTGAACACTCGCGCGCGCGCACGCACGCACGCACGCACGCACGCACGCACGCACGCACGCACGCACGCACGCACGCACGCACGCACGCACGCACACGTCAGGTCCAGCCATCACTTAAGGAGACACAATATCCGGACCTTCTTCCCTCCCAAGCCTCGCCTCCCTTGCCTCCCCTCAGTGTCTGCCTCTCTCACTCCCTACCTCCGATTTCCACGCATCCCTCTTGCCTCCTTCCCGGCGGCCGTCCAGTCTTCTTTCCTTCCCTGGCACTCCTTCCCACTCTCTTTTTCCTGGCACCTCTCATTCCCTTTTCTACGAGGCGTGTGTAGAAAAGCCTTTAAACAATTAATACTGGGCGACTTACCCTAAGACAATGATACATAGAAAATTAGAAAGAAATTATAAAGATAAATAAATCACTACATAAAGAGAAAAATTGTGTTACGTCTTGAAGTTAATGAGAGTACGTATATGGAATTATTTCGTAAACATCAGAATATAAGCTCACAGGCACGTCGACAAAATATCTGCTCCTGACATTCTCAAGACTTTCAAGACAATGTAATTTGCAACACTGAACAAGGAGTCTGGGGGAACCTGTCCTCGCCTTCCCCTGAGGGCGTCCCTGAGGGCGTCCCTTAGGGCGTCCCTGAGGGCGTCCCTGAGGGCGTCCAAGTCGACGCAAGGAAGTAAACCAAGAGAGGCAATTTGCTGAAGTTTCTTTTATTAGAATGAGTTAGACTGAAACTAGTTCACGGCTGACTTTTTAGTTCTGAGGATCTACCCCCTTACTGAGTTTGGTGACGGCTAAAACGTAAGTGTGAAATTTTGCAACTGTGGGGGGGGGGGGGGGGGGGGACACAAATAAGAAAGAAAAACTGCAAATACAGAGATAATTCCGAACTGCTCAATCCATGACGATTCAGAGCCATAAAAACATGTCAGTTCAAGGGTATTTTGGATGTTTGTGCTACCACGAAGTATTGAGTGAATATATAACAGCAAAATTCACGAAGAGAAAACTAAAAGAACAGTGTCAATGACACAAAAGAAAGAGAGAGAGAGAGAGAGAGAGAGAGAGAGAGAGAGAGAGAGAGAGAGAGAGAGAGAGAGAGAGAGAGAGAGAGAGAGAGAGAGAGAGAGAGAGAGAGAGAGAGAGAGAGAGAGAGAGAGGAGGAGAGAGAGAGAGAGAGAGAGCGAGACGACGAGAGAGAGAGAGAGAGAGAGAGAGAGAGAGAGAGAGAGAGAGAGAGAGAGAGAGAGAGAGAGAGAGAGAGAGAGAGAGAGAGAGAGAGAGAGCAAACAGTTTAGACACGGCAACAGCCTCATTTAAAAGTAACTAGCTTAACAGTTAATAAAGAAAGATTCCTTATTGCGCTGCAGTGCCCAAGAAAAATGGAACTGTTACTGCTGGGGGGGGGGGGGGAGAAGGAAGAGAGAGGGAGGATAAGAGAGGGAGTGAGGGAGTGGGATTACCTGCTTTTAAGACGACACTAAACTCTATACTCCGAGTGGGATTTAGTTTTTTCTTCATTTTTTCCTGCAGGTGTAGCACGCGCGCGCAAACAAGCACATAAATATACATACACACCTACTTACAAACATTAAGTAGGGAAGTTTATGCAGATGTTTTCCCCCAGCCACTTATATAACGTGTGTGTGTGTGTGTGTGTGTGTGTGTGTGTGTGTGTGTGTGTGGTGGTGCGTGCGTGCGTGCGTGCGTGCGTGCGTGCGTGCGTGGTGCGTGGCGTGCGTGCGCGTGTGTGTGGTGTTGTGTCTGTGTCTGTGTGTGTGTGTGTGTGTTGTGTGTGTTGTGTGTGTGTGTGTGGGGTGTGTGTGTGTGTGTTCGTGCACCGACATTGATGTTGTTTTTATTTTAATTAATTATGTGGACTGCAGGATTGCATTATTTGTGTTGTTTATTTAGTACTAACAGTATGTATTGTTATAAGATTATGTGTTAATGTTAAGATTTATGTACACTGTGGTCAATAATTATTTTATCTGTGTGTGTGTGTGTGTGTGGGTGTGTGTGTGTGTGTGTTGTGGTGGTGTGTGTGTGTGTGTGTGTGTGTGTGTTGTGTGTGTGTGTGTGTGTGGTGTGTGTGTGTGTGTGTGTTTTGTGTGTGTGTGTGTGTGTGTGTGTGTGTGCGTGCGTGCGTGCGTGCGTGCGTGCGTGCGTGCGTGCGTGCGTGCGTGCGTGGTGCGTGCGTGGTGTGTATGTGTTGGTGTGTGTGTGTGTGTGTGTGTGTGTGTGTGTGTGTGTGTGTGGTGTGTGTGTGTATGTGTGTGTGTGTGTGTGAAATGAGGACCACGAGCAGTAACTTTGGACCACTTGAAACATCGCCGTAGGAAAGAGCACACAGTCCCATGATCAAAATAAATGAACAAGTTTGGAGGAAGGGGTATGATTGTGCCCCGCGACTACCGCCACCGCCGTTGCTTCGCCCTCACGCTGGAAAGACGCTAAAACCCACTTAACACGCACCATAAATCTCCTCGTGCTGAGAGTGCATTAAAGGGCGACCAGCAGCAAGTAGCGAGGTGCTGGAGGGTGAGTGATGGCTGCTGACGCCCCGCAAACCTTTCCCGCTCACCACCACACATGTGTCTTCTTTTCACGGCTCTCCTTCAGGCGTTATAAAGTTTCTCTGCCTAGCCACGCCGCGCCGCTCTCCCATACAACTTGCACTCTGCTTCCACTCGATCAACAACCTCATTCAAATATATTCGCACGCTTATAATGCTAAAAATATTACACTTATTCATATTATCCTTCATCTGTTAATCTCACATTTCTGAGTGTTATAGGCGCCTGCGTGCACACTCACTACAAACAACCTGCGCCACTCATAGACGCACGCATAGACGCACGCACGCAAACACACATACACAAAAATGAAAACTGTACACACGACGCCATATCATTACTCACATTCATACTACTTATCGTCTGTCAAACACACACATCAGGGCCCGGCTTGCTTACACACACACACACACGCACACGCACACGCACACGCACACGCACACACACACACACACACGTAACCTTGTGCACACGACGTACTCTTTCACAAACAAATAATCACAGGCGTCTTGAGTAGTATATTGTGTCGCCTGTGTCGTGGTGTGTTACTTCCTTTGTGGTGCTGTCAGTCCAGCTTAGCCTCTGACTCCCCCGCGTTGCAACCACACACAGGTCAAAGGCGCCAAACACTAACTGTCTCGCCTCACAGACTCTCGAGGGTGAAGGTCCCTTACTAGTCCTTGGCGCTGAGGGTTGGACTTGTGACACCATTCCGAGAGCAAAGGTTCGTTCCAACACTCTTAAGAACATAAGAAAATAAGGAAACTGCAAGAGGCCGCGAGACCTATATACGTAGTAGTTCCTGTTACTTAACACTACCTACATCCACCTTCATCATCTCCATACATGAATATATCCAGCCTCCTTTTAAAGCTCCCTATTGACTCTGCACTGACCACCTGACGAATGAAAACTTTGTACTGAAACGACGCGGCTACGGCGAGACATGATATCTTGTTGGCAATTCGAGGTTCATCATTATTATATTTAGCGGCGCAGCATTGTGTTGGCCGCGGGGCTTGTCTGTCAGGAGGATGCCGATGGAAAGTGATCCTCAGGGCCGAACAGAGGACCTCCCACTAGGCAACATTCACCCTTAACCCCTTGAGGCCCAGAATGTAATTTCCATTGTAATTTGGCTACCATTAGAAGATTTTTAGTGAATATAAGCATGCAGTATTTTATAGATATGACCTGTTTAGTATCCTTGTCGACTAACTAATTTGGTATATTCAGTTACTTTTCGTAATTTTTTGGCTCGACAACATACAGTTTTATATAGCAAAGGAAAGATCTGGGTATGAAGGGGTTAAATGTATCTCCTTTATATACTGGGATTTCCACAGCTACACATGTACCGAGATTATAGTTCTGTGAATATTCATGAGTTTTTGCTGCCAACAAGTGTCACATTCGCCGAGGCTGGGATGTGGAGGCGCCGCGACACCCCACAACGCAAGCACCGGCCAGCGCGACACACGCAGACAAGGGACGCTTACAGTCGCCGCCGCACGTCATAAAGATAGCAAGTTTAAGGCTAGATAATACAGCCGCGGCAATGTAAGGGAGGGGAGGGTCGTCATTACGGATGATGGGTGAGCAGCGTGGGAAAACAGTGGGTGGTGGGACGGTACTGGTGGATTAGGTGGTTGCCGGGGCGTGTGGCAGGGTGGGAGTGTTAAGTGTTGGCAGGGATGGCAGGGATGGCAGGGATGGCAGGGATGGCAGGGTGGCAGGGCTATAGGGATGAAACGTGTGCTTTACTGACCCCCTATATCAGCCCTCCTGTCCCTCCTGCTATCCTACTCCCGTTATATTCTCGGAAAGTAACTTTCTTCCTAGCCTATTTTGCCTCAGCCGTCTTCCCCTTTTATTTTTATTTACTCCAAACACCCTCTCTACCCTCACGCCGTATTTTTTCTCCGGTGTTTTTTTCCCTCAGACAGGCAGACCAGCTTGTGATAAGAGACGGCGGGATTACACCTGCGCTACGGGCTTTGGAATATACTTTTAGAACCATCGTCTCTGCCCTCCCCCACACACATCTTTCATTCACCGTCTACGTCCCTCTCTTGAGCCGCAGAAATAGTATTATCCGTAGATACTCAAAATGTAAACATGGTAGCTATTTCCTCTCTTACATGCTGATTATACTTTTCCTCCTTTTCCCTTCCTTCCTCCTTTCTCGCCTCCTTTCCCTTGTTCCTCTCTCTCCCTCCCGTATACCAGGAACATCAACCGCTCACACCTCGACGTAAGCTTAAGTTGTGGTACTTTTTTCATCTTTCTCTTCATCCCTCCTTTCCTTCTACCATCTTTCTCCCTACCCTACCCTACCTTCACCCATCTACTTCTCTACTTTACCTCCAGCTTCCTCTCCTCTCTCCCTAGTTTCACTCTCCCCACATTTTCTCCTTCTTTACGTGCCTGTACACACCTCCCACTTCTCATATTTTCTTACCCTAATATTTTTTCTCCTCCAGTTGCTCCTTACTACTATCTACTCTCCTCGTCTTCCCTTCTAGCTTCCTGTCTTAACTCACATACAACTTTCCTACATTTCTTCTTTCCCTTCGGTCTCTTCCTTCAATCTTTCATCCTTTTATCCTACATTTCTTCTTTCTCTATGGTCTCTTCCTTCAATCTTTCATCCTAAATTTCCTCTATCCCTACATTCCCTCTTAACTATTGCATTTATTTCCCTGCCTACACTTCCTCTACATTCCCTTCCACATCCTCTCTTCTCCCTTCCCGCGCTAACCTCCTCTTTTCTTCCTTTCCTATACTCTCGCTTCCATAGACTTGCTGTATCAGATTTCACTTTGCATACAGCTAAGAGGTAGCGGCGCACTCCCCCCTCCGTGATGGTCTTTAAAGGGTCGTGGGCGAGGTCGTCTTCCCATTTTTCATTTAGTAACATGTAAATAACAGGGACAAGGGGCAGGGAAGAGAGCCAAGTGCCTGTTGTGGTCGTAGGGAGGTAGAGGGGAGCATCGGAATGTCTATAAAGGGTTCACAGTTACCTCTTCTCTTCACCTAAAACTTATTTGATTCTGCGTCATGTCTTGTACGCTTGTTTAAATTCTCTCTCTCTCTCTCTCTCTCTCTCTCTCTCTCTCTCTCTCTCTCTCTCTCTCTCTCTCTCTCTCTCAAAGCGCCATCTCAGCGTTTACTTCTTTTTCATGGATTCTGGCAGTAATATTATAGTCACTTCTGTTTTCCTTGCGCTTATTTTGTCGTTTTCGTTTCTTTTTTTTTTCCTTTTTTGCAGGTCATGCCTTATGTTATCTTTCTCTCCATCCTTAACCCCTTGAGACCCAGAACATAAGTTCCATTGTAATTTGGCTACCATTAGACCATTTCTAAAGAATATAAGCAATGTTTTATAGATATGACCCATTTAGTATCCTTGTCGACTAACTAATTTGGTATATTCAGTTACTTTTCGTAATTTTATGGCTAACTACATACATTTTTTTTATAGCAAAGGAAAGATCTGGGCGTGAAGAGGTTAATAACTCCTCTCCTTCCACTCTCCCTCCTCTATTTTGGTCTTATTAATATATTTTCACCTCGTTCATTACTGTCTCCTTTTTCTTTCCTCCTCTCCTATGTTATCTATTCTTTCTCCTCCTCCTCTTGGGCTCCTCTCTCTACTTATCGGAAACTGATACATATTTTCCTTCCTCTCTTCTCACGCCCTCCTTCAACCCCCTCCCCCTCCCCCCCACCCCCGCACCGCCCCCTAGCTGTGCCTCTTCCCTCCGAGTCTTATTTTTCCTTCTTACCTTAAGCATATTTTTCACTTGATACACTTTACCGGGATTACAGAGGAGGAGGAGGAGGAGATAGACGTCTCTCTCTCTCTCTCTCTCTCTCTCTCTCTCTCTCTCTCTCTCTCTCTCTCTCTCTCTCTCTCTCTCTCTCTCAATCCTTACCTATTTTTCACGAATTTTCTCCACTTTCCTCTTATCAGACACTTTTCTTCAAACTTTCCTTTCATCCCTTCCTCCTGCCTTTACTCTCTTCCTTCCTTCACGTCCCTCGTTCTCTGCCCTTATCTTTTCGCCAGTCATTTCCTACCCTCGCTTTCCTCCTTCTCCTTTTCTTTTGGGTCCTCCTCGCGTTACATACCCTCCATTTCCTTTCATTCTCTCCTCATTCCCTCCATTCATCCCTTGCAGTGTCAGGCATATATTTCACCTGCTTTTATCTTCTCTCATATATTTTCTCGTCCTCCTCCTATTATCCTCTTCCTCTCCGCTTTTCTTCTTTTCGTTACCTATACTTCCCTCTCCCTTCTTTTCTTTCTCTTCTACTTGTTTTCTTCCCCACATCTCTCAATGTCCGTTTCTCCTTTTCCTTTTCCCTCCCTCCGCCTCTCTCACGTCCTGTCGGGGTCTAATGTCATTCGCGTTTGTCTCCGTCGCGTCTTTACGGCAAAGTGGTGAATCCTGAGGGTGGCGGGAGGATCTTGCAGCGGCGGAGGAGAGACAACCTGGCCGCGGGTGTACCAAGGCCAGAATGAATGCCTCTAGGTGACTGACCACACTCGTGTAGGTATATTCAACTGGGATTTTGAGTGCAGATATACTTTAGGTTACATATAGCTCGATGGGATACATTTTTGCCATAATTATAGGAGGGGAGAGGAAGGGTTATTATATTTTGTTATAGGCTATTTTAAGTTATTTGAGGTTATTTGAGGTTTATTTTTGGTTATCTTAGGTTTATTTTATTTTGTTTTAGGTTATTTTAGGTTATTTGAGGTATATTTTTGGTGGGATTTTGAGTGCAGATATACTTAGGTTATAGCTCGATGGGATACATTTTTGCCATAATTATACGTATAGTCAGCCCGACTACATAACTAGACAACACCAAGCAGTGTTCATCCAAGTTTGCATTTTGGTCAATGAACGAATACATTGGGACACTTAAGGAATGTAAACTATGGTAGCTCAGGTGGCACAGTTTGCCCTGTTCTTCAAAGTTAAGATTCTTCTCCAACCCCGTTTGAAATGTCAAGGGAACTAAGACGAGTGA
The DNA here is from genome assembly GCA_016584305.1 of Chionoecetes opilio. Classification (NCBI taxonomy): domain Eukaryota; kingdom Metazoa; phylum Arthropoda; class Malacostraca; order Decapoda; family Majidae; genus Chionoecetes; species Chionoecetes opilio. The sequence goes on from JACEEZ010008609.1 coordinate 147,186, forward strand.
CAAAATAGTGCAGTGTTTTGCTTAATCTTTAAATTTCACTTTCTAAAGCACATTTCTGACAAGAAATTCTGAGGTATTTGCAACTCATAACAAGGTCTGAGGCCGTTTGTTGTTGTTCAGTGCGATGGTGGCGAGCTCTGTGTAGTCACGACTTTTCACAATAATAGTTTTTATCACTGTGAAACATATTTTTATAGTCACAGGCGTAGTGGAGACACAATACACGCCGATATATTAAGAAAATCGAATGAAAGCAAAACATTAACGTGTTGAAGACCTTAGAATGTAATGACAATGAAAACAACAATAGAGTAA
>JACEEZ010008609.1:155000-160000 GCA_016584305.1 Chionoecetes opilio
TCTCTTCTCTCTTCCTCTCTCTCATCCCTCCTCCTTTCTTTCTCTCTTTCTCTCTCTCTCTCCCTCCTCTTCTCTCTCTCCTCCTCTCTCTCCTCTATCTCTCCTCTCTCTCCTCTCCTTCTCCTCCCTAAGCCCTCACTCCTTTCCTTTCTCTCTCTCCTCTCCTCTCTCTCTCTCTCTTCTCTCTCTCTTCTCTCTCTCTCTCTCTCTCCTCTCTCTTCTCTCCTCTCCTCTTCCTCTCTCTCTCTCTCTTCTCCTCTCTCTCTCTCTCTCTCTCTCCCCTAGCCACTCCTTCCTTCTCCTTTCTCACTTCCTTCCTCTCTCTCTCTCCTCTCTCTCTTCTTCTCTCTCCTCTCCTCTCTCCTCTCTCTCTCTCCCTCTCTCTCTCGCCTCCTCTCTCTCTCTCTCCCTCTCTCTCTCCTCTCTCCTCTCTCTCTCTTCTCTCTCTCCCCTCTCACCTACCCTCTCTCTCTCTTCTTCTTTCTCTTCTCTCTCTCTCTCCCTACTAACTAGCCCTCACTTCCTTTTCTTCACTTCCTCTCTCCTTCTCTCTCTCTCTCCTCTCTCTCTCTCCTCCTCTCTCTTCTCTCACCTAAGCCCTCCTCCTTTCTTTCCTCTACTTCTCCTCTTCCTCTCTCTCTCTCTCTCTCCTTCTCTCTCCTCTCTCTCTCTCTCTCCTAAGCCACTCCTCTCTTTCTCCCTAATCTCACTTCCTTTTCTTTCTCTACTTTTCTCTCTCTCTTCTCTCTCCTCTCTCTCTCTCTCTCTCTCTCTCTCTCTCTCTCTCTCTCTCTCTCCTCTCTCTCTCTCTCTCTCCCCTCCTCTCATTCCTTCTCTCTCTCTCTTCCTTTCTCTCTCTCTCCTCCCTAACCACTCCTTCCTTTTCTATTCCTCTACTTTTCCTTTCTCTCCTCTCTCTCTCTCTCTCTCTCTCTCTCTCTCTCTCTCTCTCTGTCTCTCACTGCCTCTCCTCTTCTATCTCTCTCTTCCTTTTCTCTCTCTCTTCTCCTCTCCTCTCTCTCTCTCTCTCCTCTCTCCTCTCTCTCTCCTCTTCTCTCTCTCTCTCTCTTCTACAAGTATCCCTCCCTTTATCCTTCTATACTTCCTCCTCCCACTACTGCTTCCGTCATGTCATCTCCCATCTACCTACACTTCACCCTCGTATCCCTTCACGCTTTCCCATCACCTCGCCCTTCCATTCCCCCATCTCGCCCCTCCCATTCTCCCTCCTCCCGCCTGGTCGTGTCCCATCATACGCCTTCCGCTTCGTTACCTCTGCTTTGGGTCCTGAGTGCTCGCCGCGCCAGGTACGTACGCGGCTTTTTCGCTTAAAGGGGATTTCGTACACACATCCACGCACGCATGCACATACAAACGTCAAATATAGTGCTCAGTGTTGGTATATGCGTGACATACGACACTGCACGTACACACACAAACTCTCTCTCTCTCTCTCTCTCTCTCTCTCTCTCTCTCTCTCTCTCTCTCTCTCTCTCTCTCTTCTCTCTCTCTCTCTCTCTCTCTCTCATACACACACACACACACACGCACACGCACACTCACACACAAACACACAAACATACTCTCTCTCACATACACACACACATACATACACACACACACACACACACACACACACACGTGCACCAATAAGTAGCATGTTCCTTGTCACTGAACAGCAAACAGTATATGACCCTTGGAGTTCTCTGGGGCGTGTGTGGCAATCGAATACTTTCGTAACTACTATGTCAACAAGAAGAATAAATGTTGAGAAATATCACAGGAGGAAGAAAAAATATCGAGAAATATCACAGGAAGAACACCACCTTTAGGGATACAGATCTCTTTGGAGGCGAAAATCACGAACGTTCAATCTGAAGTTCTGCAATGCAAATTCAGTGGATATTTTCATTTTATTCAATTTGCACTCACACTATGCGCATGTTTACTGTCCCTCCCCTCATTCCCTCACTTATGACAGCGGTAATGAACGCGCGTGATAAATGCGCCGCCATTTTAGCCGTGGGGGCAATAATGGACTGTGTCGGCTCATGATTGGGTTAGTTTATTGTTAATTCAATTTGTTATAAAAAACACTTCATTTTTTGCCGTGCATGTCAGCCTGGCGCGAGACCCGGAAGTGCTGGAGGCCACTGGTTCGCACCCTAATGGAACTGTTCTGTTTTTTCATTTGGGAAAACTGATCTTGTTTGAGAAATATAATGGACGGCGAGAGAGATAAAAATATATTTATAAAAGTGAATGCCAGGCGCCCTCACCAACACGCACCTCCTGATAACATAGCCCCTGGAAAAAAGTGTGTGTGTGTGTGTGTGTGCGTGTGTGTGTGTGTGTGTGTGTGTGTGTTGTGTGTGTGTGTGTGTGTGTGTGTGTGTGTGTGTGTGGTGTGTGTGGGTGTGTGTGTGTGTGTGTGGTGTGTGTGTGTGTGTGTGTGTGTGTGTGGTTGTGTGTGTGGTGTGTGTGTGTGGTGTGTGTGTGTGTGTGTGGTGTGTGTGTGTGTGTGTGTGTGTGTGTGTGTGTGTGTGTGTGTGTGTGTGTGTGTGTGTGTGTGTGTGTGTGTGTGTGGTGTGTGTGGTGTGTGTGTGTGTGTGTGTGTGTGTGTGTGTGTGTGTGTGTGTGAACATTGACGATAGCAATAGTTCTTAACACCCAACATAAAAGTTCTTTCATGTTCAGGACTTTTACTAAATTTAATACACAACTTTTTGATTCATGCCTCCGTAACGCGTGTATACGTTCACAGTTTAAGGTACATTAGAAAACCCTTGGGTCGTGCAGCAGAACCTACTACGTGACAAATAAAAAAGAAGGGAAAAAAGGGAAAAATTCAACCATTATAATAGTAACCTGTCGTATAAATGCCTTGCCCTTCCACAGAGATGTAAAGTATCACATTATTTATAAAGACTAACTATGACTCAATGCAGTTTTGTGGTGTTGGATTTGTCAGTTTTTCTTATTTTCTTTGACTTTCTCATCTTCTTCTTTCTTTCACTTTCTACCCGTCTCCTTTCACTTTTCATCCTCAACCCTCTGGCTGACATTTACCCTCTCTCGGTTTTCCTTTCCTCTCCTGGTCTCTCATATCCATTCCTCAGCTGGCACCTTATTCTTAATTATCTTTCTCTCCGGCACTTAAATACGTGCCCCCTCTCCTTCTCTCTCTCTCTCTCTCTCTCTCTCTCTCTCTCTCTCTCTCTCTCTCTCTCTCTCTCTCTCTCTCTCTCTCTCTCTCTCTCTCTCTCTCTCTCTCTCATGGTCTCGTATACTCCCATCAGCCTCATCACGGCACTCCTATATTGCTCCTCCTCTTCATCTACCTTTACCTACAGTTCCACTCTCCCGCTAACAACCTTCCGCCGCCTTACACTGACACTTCATCCTTCTCCCCTTGACGTCCCTCGAAGTGCTCCCTTAAACTCAAATGGAAGCGCGGGCTGTTACAGAGGAGAAAAGGCGCCAACTCAGACCTGCCACAGTTACCGCCAAGTGTATCTGCGGTGCACGTATTTAGCAAGAAGGAAAGAGTAAGATTCCAATCCGCTCTTTAGAGAAACTTGTGGTATTTAACGTTTCTCTCACTCTCTCTCTGTTTTTCAAAGGGGTGAGCCACGGTTAGTTAAAAATTTCGTCATTTTTTTTGGCGTTCCTTGTATTTCCTTCATCTTTTGTTTTCTTTGCCTTCGTTTGTACCGTATTTTCGATTCTCACTCATACTTTTTCCTCGTTCAATTTTCATGTTTCCTTCATGGTTCTCCTTCTTCGTTTTCTATTACAGCTTTCTTCTCTTACTTTCTTTTCTGCTATACTGTTGTTGTCCTTATCCTCACTTTCCTCTACTCCTTTTCCTGTTCCTCCATTATTTCGTTCTTTCAAAACAAGAGCAAGATTGTTTCTCTCCTCCTCCAATCTTGTTTCCTTTTCTTCTTTTATTCAACACTGCTACCAAGTAAGCGTGGAGCAGAAATTCTCTCTCCTTCTATCCTATGAACATTTCCGATCGTACTCTTCTTTCCAAGGAATACATTGTTCACACTTGTTTTTCCTGCCACCACTGTTTGTTGGGAGGAAGGCTGTATATTTCTGTCCTGGTCTCACACGAGTAGGGAAGATCTGCAATAGTCTAGTCCACTCAAATAGGTAAATTCTCTGGAAGCCAATACGCTCTCTGTTATCTGTTTTTCTTGTGTTCATCCGGGTTCTTCCTCCTTCTCCATTTCCTCTCTCTCATTTTCTTTTTTTCTTGAAGGGGGGAGGGAAAGGGATGTCTTGTCTTCAGGCTTCAGCATTGTAAATATAAAGCAAGAAAGTAAACTCTCTCTCTCTCTCTCTCTCTCTCTCTCTCTCTCTCTCTCTCTCTCTCTCTCTCTCTCTCTCTCTCTCTCTCTCGTTTCCATATTCGAATTGAAGAACAGAATAGTTGACACTTGAACTTTAGGAATTCTTTGATTTCTTTTATTTCTGTTCGAAAAAATACCCTTTGTATAATGATTAGAAATAATGATGTTGATGCTGATAATAAAAAAAACAATACTTTCATTATCATTATCACTATCATCCTTTTTTCATGATTACTACTTTCATTATAATCATCTTCATATCAATATATTTAAGGCACATTCAATGATATTACAGAGGTTACAGCAACAGCAAAAAAATAAAAGAATTACAAGAACAGCTTTTCACCATGACAGAATATCAAGACACCAAAAGCTGTTAATGACAGACAAAAAGACAGAGACAGGAAAAAAGAAAGAAAAACACAAACGGAAAGACAGAAGCAGACGGACAGGAAAATAACCAAGAAGCAATATGAAGACAATACAAAATAAGATAGAAAAAAAGAACAAAGTTAATATATCCCCGTCTCTCTATCTCAGTGTCTCAGCGTCTTGGGCGGCGAGCATGAAATTACCCCGTTTATCACTCAATTAAGAGCAGCACGTGAGCCCGGCAGGTGGCGTGGGACGGGCGGCACC
>JACEEZ010008609.1:162500-167500 GCA_016584305.1 Chionoecetes opilio
GGGAAAACAGGAAGAAGACAAGAAGAAGAAGACGAAGGAAGAGAGGGAAGAAGGGGGTCGAGGGAAAAGGCGAAAACGGGGGAAGGGAAAAGAGAGAAAAGGAGGGGGGAAAAAGGGGGAAAAAGAGAAAAATTTAAGTTTTTTAGGAGAGTCAGAGGAGGAAGTAATTCCTGTTCGTTCCGAAATCGGTTTCGTTGTTAAGCCCTACGAGACCTTGAAGGGACGAAGAGAGGAGAGATAAAAGGGGAGGAGAGAGAGGAGGGGAGGATTACATAGGTTTAAATAGGAGTAACAGACACCGGAGACCTATTGGTCCATAGCGGGGGTATCTGCTAAACTAAATACTACTAACTATCAACTATTTGAAAGAAAACAGTTGGAAAAAAAAGATACCATGTCCCTAAAGGGATGGGAACTGGAATTTTCCATAGTGCAGAATGTGGATATGAAAAATACAATACAAACCCCACTCCCACTACAATAATCGATAGGGGGGACTAGATCGAATTTCGCACTACAATACCCATTTACTTTACAGTGGCGTAAAGTCTGTTTTTGAATTAGTTATGTGTTGGCCCCCCGAAAAATTTTTTGGGGGTAACGTTTCCATCGATCAACGACTCTAACATGAAAAAATTTTTTACGGAGATCGGTGATGCAACGTTGACCGTTTATTTTTTAAACCATATTTCTTGTTGTCATTTGAAAAAAGCCGAATAGGTTTTTGTTTAAATGACATAAAAAACCTTTTGGGATCTTAAAGGTTTCTATCAAGCCCCAGGATTTTACGATCCTTTAAGGAAAACATTTTAATTTTTCCGCAGTTCTCTTATAAGATGAATTTACGAGATGGAATTTTTTTGGTGCTCTTCTTTGCATGTTCCAAATTTTGGTTTTATCTTTTACGAAACAGGGCGACCAGAATTTAACGGCATTTCCAAGTGGGGCCTAACCAAGGGGGCGTTATAATTTGTATTCTTTTGGGTTTATGTTTAAAGTTACGTTTTAAAAAGCCAACATCATATTTGCCCCTTTTTTGGCAGTAGGGAATGCGAATGTTTTTTAGATCATTAGATGATGACACCCAAATCCCTTTTCTGCTGACTTCAGTTTAAATTTATTTTTCATTGATAGTTTTAAATTTTAGGTTTTCGTTGCCTATATGCATTGGGGGGGAGGGGAGGAGGAGGAGGGGAGGAGGAGGAGGGGGAGGGAAAAGGGGGGAGGAGGAAGGGGGGGGAAGAGGAGGAGGAGGGGAGGAGGGGAGGAGGAAAAGGGGGAGGAGGAGGGGAGGAGGAGGAGGAGGAGAGGAGGAGGAGGAGGAGGAGGAGGAGGAGGAGGAGGAGGAGGAGGAGGAGGAGGAGGAGGAGGAGGAAGAAGAGGAGGAGGAGGAGGAGGAGGAGGAGGAGGAGTAGGAGAGGAGGGGAGGAGGAGGAGGAGGAGGAGGAGGAGGAGGAGGAGGAGGAGGAGGAGGAGGGAGGAGGAGCGGACGAGTGGCAATGAGGTACCAAAGAAAAAACAGGTGAAGGTCTACAGTCTATACAGATTAATCTATAATTATTTATTCTACATGATCTAAACCCCTCTGTTCCTTCCTTCCCTCTAGCGCTCCCTCCCGACCCCTTGGCACTCACCCTTCCTCGCGTCAGTGGAAAAAATGGGAAAACAATAAACAATCCGTCAGCCCATTATGGCCCCAAATTAACATTGTTTTGCCCTCGAGGGAGAGACGCGTTGTTTACCTTCCATTCCACGTGGCTGGCGAAGTGCTGCTGCTGATGATGATGATCGGCCTTTAACACCGCCCCACGTGCTTCATGTTCCTGACGACATGCAGGAGAGAGAGGAGAGAGAGAGAGAGAGAGAGAGAGAGAGAGAGAGAGAGAGAGAGAGAGAGAGAGAGAGAGAGAGGGGAGAGAGGAGAGAGAGAGAGAGAGAGAGAGAGAGAGGAGAGAGGAGAGAGGAGAGAAGAGAGAGAGAGAGAGAGAGAGAGAGAGAGAGAGAGGAGAGAGAGAGAGAGAAGAATAACATATATATATATATATATATATATATATATATATATATATATAGAGAGAGAGAGAGACGAGAGAGAGAGAGAGAGAGAGAGAGAGGAGAGAGGAGGAGAGAGAGAGAGAGAGAGAGGAGAGAGAGAGAGAGAGAGAGAGAGAGAGAGAGAGAGAGAGACAGACAGACAGACAGGGAACAATAAACAATTCATATATCTAAAAACTTTTCCTCACTATCTGCCGGAAGCTAACTTATTATTCACCAGCCATATGAAAAAACTACGAGACACGCTGATGTGGTTTCTTGTATTTACATCTTAACCCCTTCGCGCCCAGACCTTTCTTTTGTTATAAAAAATCGTATGTTGTTAGCCATAAAATTACGAAAAGTAACTGAATATACCAAATTAGTTAGTCGACAAGGATACTAAACAGGTCATATCTATAAAATATTGCTTATATTCACTAAAAATCGTCTAATGGTACCCAAATTACAATGGAAATTACGTTTTGACCCTCAAAGGGTTAAGGAGGAGAGCTCGGCAGGTACTAAAGTATCGCCTGTAAGATCAGCAACGACTAGTGAAACTGATCCAAGTATTTAATGCATTTTTTCTCTCTTTCTTTCCCCGTCTGTCTGTCTCATCTCGACAAACGTTAAAACCACATCACTGATACGTGGGAACACCTGTACTTTCCTCTCTCTCTCTCTCTCTCTCTCTCTCTCTCTCTCTCTCTCTCTCTCTCTCTCTCTCTCTCTCTCTCTCTCTCTCTCTCTCTCTCTCTCTCTCTCCATACCTATTCCCCTCCCTGGCTCACTCGTTCTCGTCGCTACATTACCTCCGCACGAGCCAGGCCGCCGAGAAGTCATGTCAATTGCTCGTGAAGTCGTGTGTTAGAGACGAAATAGTGTGGTCCACTGTTTTTGTCCCCTGGGTGAGAGAGAGAGAGAGAGAGAGAGAGAGAGAGAGAGAGAGAGAGAGAGAGAGAGAGAGAGAGAGAGAGAGAGAGAGAGAGAGAGAGAGAGAGAGAGAGAGAGAGAGAGAGAGAGAGAGAGAGAGAGAGAGAGAGAGAAGGGGGAGATAAAGAAACAAAAAAGTTATTCTGGGAGAATAATCTGGCCGAACATGTGCTACCGACCATTCCTCTTCGTTAGGTCACGAGAGGAGGAGGAGGAGGAGGAGGAGGAGGAGGAGGAGGAGGAGGAGGAGGAGGAGCACACAGGAAGAGTTCTTGGAAAATTGGTTTCCACATAGTTTCACTCAATTATATTTCTGTTTCTTCCATTTCACCCTAAGTAGAATTCACTTTTCGAACCATTCACCCAGGCACTAACACCTGCCAGGGACAGAGTATATACAACACTGCCAACCTGCCTGCCTGCCTGCCTGCCTGCCTGCCTGCCTGCCTGCCTGCCTGCCTGCCTGCCTGCCTGCCTGCCTGCCTGCCTGCCTGCCTGCCTGCCTGCCTGCCTGCCTGCTTGCCTGCCTGCCTGCCTGTCTGTCTGCCTGCCCACCTGTCTGCCTAACTGCCTGCCTGCCTGCCTGCAAGTATTCTAATCTTCCCTGAGGAGGAGATGAAGGAAGAAACAACAGCTAGAAGAAGCCGAGGGCGCCCCGCGTTGCCAAGATCAATGGGGGGCGATAGTTTTTAATTCCGTGCCAGAGAATACGAGTTGAATAAGATACTGTTTGTTGAATCCATAAATCATCGCAATCACAGGAGTCTTGGTGGCAAAATCAGCGGAGAAGGAGGAGGAGGCGGAGGAGGAGGAGGAGGAGGAGGAGGAGGAGGAGGAGGAGGAGGAGGAGGAGGAGGAGGAGGAGGAGGAAGAGGAGGAGGAGGAGGGAAGGGGAAGACTAATCAGCTACGAGACGGGAAATTGTTCCTCCGCTATACCTACTCATAAGTTTACTCTCTCTCTCTCTCTCTCTCTCTCTCTCTCTCTCTCTCTCTCTCTCTCTCTCTCTCTCTCTCTCTCTCTCTCTCTCTGTGTGTGTGTGTGTGTGTGTGTGTGTGTATACATAATGAGATCCACCTCACATCTAACTACCTGTGCTCATAACCCGCCTCTGTATATTGTCCTTGTGTCTTTACCTGTAAGATGGTTAATGTGAAGTATTATGAGACTCTTGGTCCGCGTGACGCGTGCTCATTGCCTACTACTACGTACTATATTTCTCTCCAGACGAAACTCCGACTGATGCCTAGAGAAAACGAATGATACGGTGGAGAATTCTCAAGGGATCCGATATTTGTGATGACCTCCTGAAGAAGATACATTAATCTAGAAGTTAGAATTTTTCCCCCTCGCGACCGATTTCTTATTTGTGTTTTCACTACCGAGGATAAAGGTGAAGTAGATTGCTATCTTGGCTTATCGGTCTTTTTTCAGACTTTTTTTTTACATAGAAGTAGCTCGAGCAATCCGTCACTCCTGTTAACGTCTCAGCTTTTACATTATATTATTTTTTACAGGCTGGAAATTGAGAAGGTAATTGGTATCAATGTAAAACTCAGGATCTTCATCTATAAAATGCTGTGAAAAATCATATATGCATAATAGTTATACATCCCCTGTCCACCCACCCGCCCACTTAACACAGTGTTATGTTAATGGGGGGGTTTTCAAGACATACATCATGGTCTTGAAATAAAACTGTATGGTTCTCGCAACATGAACCAGCAATATCACATAACACAAAGCGCTGTCACATTATCAGCATAAGAACAAAACCACGCAGCCTCAGTGGTTCGATCTCTGACCAACCTTTATTTTTCTTTACATCACTACTTCCTTCACCCCCTTTTCCTCCTATCATCACCATCATCACTACTTCCTTCACCCCCTTTTCCTCCTATCATCACCATCATCACTACTTCCTTCACCCCCTTTTCCTCCTATTCATCCTATCATCACCATCATCACTACTTCCTTCACCCCCTTTTCCTCCTATTCATCCTATCATCACCATCATCACTACTTCCTTT
>JACEEZ010008609.1:172500-192500 GCA_016584305.1 Chionoecetes opilio
ATCTTCAAAAACGCTTTCACTTATCTCTTCACTGCGAATTTTCCTGGTCTTCCTATTCTCTGTTGTCCGGTGGCCAAGGGTTCCTTCCCTTTCGTCTTCCGTTGGATACGAGAACCATTCTTTCTCTAGTGAGCGAGCCCTTCCTTACCCTTTGCTTCAGCTAAAAAGAGTCAACCTCTTACACACCTCTCATCCCATTACTGAAATGGAATGTCATTGTACAATGATTGCTGCTTATGCCTCCTTATAATTCCAATATATATTCCTTTCAAACGTTTAACACTCTATACAACTTTGCTATGTCGTTTTTGCAGCTCTTATGTTTCGCATCCTTTTTCCAATATTACGTTCATGCGTTCTTGTCAAACTTGTCTGAAATTTTCCTTAGACTGGTTCGCTCTCTTGGCATCTTTTCGTTTCCCTTTGAAAAGTGTTTTGTTTTTGCCTTCATCACACGCCTCGGTGCCGTGGTGAGGCCGCGCCGCCACTGCACTCATACTGCAATTGCTCCATTATTTCCCTTCATGTCCCTCGTTCCGGTTCTCCGTACAATAGTTTCCAGCTTTAAATTTCACAACTTTTCTCCTGTAAAGCCATGACTTGCCTGTCATGTTTCTATGAGTATTTTAACTTAACACTTATTTATATTCCCATTTCGTAGTATTCCTACATACAATATTCCTGTCTTGCCAAATTCTCAATTTTCCTTTTTATTAATTTCTGCATTTGTTTTACCTTATATTACCTTATTGTTTGTTGTACTTCCTTCGTGATTTATTTCTCCACTTTTCCTTTCAGATTTTTCAATGTCCACCGTAAGTAAATCTTTAATGTTTTCAATTATACATCATATAATTTAATTTTCTGAAACAAGTTCCCTAAAAATTGATGTTGTTCAGAACACCGCATAAAGCCACTTTATCTACAAATTCTATTCTACTGAGAATAACAGCAACAAATATTTTATATATTGCATCTATTAAATCCTTTCCCCCAGAGCATAGTTTCATTATATTTCTGCATCTTCAAGTGTTCTCAAAGAACCTCAATATTTTCTTCCTTCAAGATCACGGGCTTCCTAAAACATCTTTTTCTTGGGAAAGGAAACCGGAAGTGAAATGTAGCTAAGTAGCTGTGAAATGAAAGCTTAAGTACACTGGTTTTACATGTAAGCACACTTTCCACTACATCCAGAAGACTTGCGAGTGTATGAAATTCCTCGACCTCAATCATAGTATGCAAGAGACAGACACAAAGCTAGCAGAACAGAGTAACACAGACAGAAGGAAATATGACATTAAATTAATAATCATAAACTTTGCCTAAACGGTCGGACGCGAGTGATTTTTTCTTTTTTTCAATTTATCATTTTGCATCATCTATTGCTCAATTTCCCCCTGAAGAGATGCGTCCTGAACAACATGAGTGACATCACACAGGCCTAGTGTGTACCCTGCACTGACCACTCGTTACGTGGCTCAAGGGCTCACCACTAAATTGTGTTTATGTGTCATCCATATACTTCCTCTCACTAATCGTTCTCTTACCCCCCTCCCATCTCTCTCTCTCTCTCTCTCTCCTCTCTCTCTCTCTCTCTCTCTCTCTCCTCTCTCTCTCTCTCTCTTCTCTCTCCTCTCTCTCTCTCTCTCTCTCTCTCTCTCTCTCTCTCTCTCTCTCTCTCTCTCTCTCTCTCTCACACACACACACACACACACACACACACACAAACACAAAAATAATCACACACACAACAAAATTCAACACACACACACACACACACACACATCATAGCAGGCTCCAAACGTATCAAATTTACACGTTTCAGTTCATATAATACAATAACATCAAAACACCGGAATTAGGAACCGTAGCACAGGGACAACAAAATATAGAAAAAAGCGCGTTTCTATAATCAAATAAAGCCAAATATACATCCCTCAAACAGTGTGTGTGTGTGTGTGTGTGTGTGTGTGTGTGTGTGTGTGTGTGTGTGTGTGTGTGTGTGTGTGTGTGTGTGTGTGTGTGTGTGTGTGTGTGTGTGTGTTCATCTAGTTGTATTTTACAGGGCCAGAGCAACGCTCGTATGGCCCCGTCTCCATATCAACATTTATTTTTCTCATTCATCCTTAGTGTTGGCCGAAGCCACCACCCCGGGAGGCGGGTCACAAACCCCCGGCTAACACCCGGTACCCATTCACTGCTGGGTGGACAGGGGCTCGGGTTTTAAGAAGACCGTCCGTCTGTCTTCGCTCCGCCCGGGGATCGAACCCGGGACTTCTCGGTTGTGAGCCGAGCGTGCTAACCCTTACACTATGGAGTTCCCCTTGTGTGTGTGTGTGTGTGTGTGTGTGTGTGTGTGTGTGTGTGTGTGGTGTGTGAGTGTGTGTGTGTGTATGTGTGTGTGTGTGTGTGTGTGTGTGTGTGTGTGTGTTTGAAATAGACAAAAAAAAGAAAAAGATATATGAGTAAGGGAGAGGAAGGGAGGAATTGCAAAAAGAGATAATATAACAAGAGGGATGGGTGAAGCATAATAGCGGATCTCACAGCCTATACATGTCTGGTTTGTGGTGGTGAGACACTGTGAATACATAAATCATAGAGGCCGCAAGATGGTTCAGAGTATATAAATAAATAAAGTAAAAGAGATAGCTTAATTAATACTTCCGACATGACCTCTGTCTCTCTCTCTCTCTCTCTCTCTCTCTCTCTCTCTCTCTCTCTCTCTCTCTCTCTCTCTCTCTCTCTCTCTCTCTCTCTGCCCATCAACCTAGTATCGTATTGCATAAATAGAAAGTTTCTCATGATTGAAAGATATCGTTTATACCACAATTATAGAAAAATAATAATAATATAATATAAAAAAAATAATATAATTGTTTGTCATAGGTACAAGGAGTACTATATGTGTGTACTATATATATACTATATATGCGTAAGGAGTCATTCTTATTTATAAAAAAAAAAAAAAAAAAAAAAAAAAAAAAAAAAAAAAATAAAAAAAAGTGTCCAAAAATTACTCTTAACAATGCAATTTGGACCCGTTAATAAGGTAGGGAGGATGCAATAGGGGGTAAGACACATCAATGTACAATTAAAATCTGAAATCAACGTACATTTTTATCTAAATCCAATATTTTTGCTAGTTTCTGCAGCACAAATATTGCCATCATCGCTGTCTGTAAAGATTGATCAATGCCCAATCTTCCTCCTCCTCCTCCTCCTTGCCCTGGCCACTCTCTGCCCTTCTCACCCTGAGTTATATTATTAACATCTCCCGGATTTGATGGAAGTGTTTGTGGTAGTATTAGTTAGCATACTTCATTCCTCTCATTCTTCACCATGAAACTTCTATGATCCTACCCTCTTTAGGGGCATAGTATCCTATTCCAACTGTTCTCTTACATGTAGTTTGATAGTAGTATGTAGTACAGCAGATACTCTCGTTATAGATTAATAAGTCTCCTGGTATCTGTTCTTGCTATGTATTCCTATGTATTCCTTCTCCTCTTGATAATCTTCCTCACCCCTCTCCTCATCTTCCAATCTATTTCTTCCAAATCTCGAATCAAGATCCACCTTTCCGTCCCCTCCAGCCCGCCTCTTCCCCGTCACCGCTCCCTCGCTTCCATGTCGCCGCGCGGCTGAGATAGGAAGAGCCGCGGACCGATAGGAACCGCGCGACGGGCAAAACATGAAAGAAGAAATAAATATCCTGCGATGATAAGAAATCAGGCTGCCGTGAAAGTGATGTATGCTGCGCCCGAGAGAGAGAAAGAGAGAGAGAGAGAGAAAAAAAAAAAAAAAAAAAAAAGAGAGAGAGAGAGAGAGAGAGAGAGGAGAGAGAGAGAGAGAGAGAGAGAGAGAGAGAGAGAGAGAGAGAGAGAGAGAGAGAGAAAAGAGAATATTGAATGCGACACTCAGATCTCTTTAAATCACAAAATTGTTGCTGATCATAATACCTCAAGGGCTCTCTCTCTCTCTTCTCTCTTCTCCTCTCTCTCTCTCTCTCTCTCTCTCTCCTCTCTCTCTCTCTCTCTCTCTCCTCTCTCTCTTCTCTCTCTCTCTCTCCTCTCTCTCTCTCTCTCTCTCTCAGCAAGAAAGAAGGCACGATGAATTACTAAGACAAGGTGACGTAAAATATTCACAGGAGCAAATCTTACACAAAAAATATGAGATTAATGAAGGCACGAACAAAAGTCGCGAGTAAATGAGTTGCGTGTGTTAATGAGAAAATCCCTTTAAAAACCCACCATGTAAAAGATAAACGCAAATTAACTTTACGGGAAAATAAAATGAAGTTAATTATGTGAAAATACTAGGAGAGAGAGAGAGAGAGAGAGAGAGAGAGAGAGAGAGAGAGAGAGAGAGAGAGAGAGAGAGAGAGAGAGAGAGAGAGAGAGAGAGAGAGAGAGAGAGAGAGAGAGAGAGAGAGAGAGAGAGAGAGAGAGAGAGAAGAGAGAGAGAGAGAGAGAGAGAGAGAGAGAGAGAGAGAGAGAGAGGAAGAGAGAGAGAGAGAGAGAGGAGAGAGAGAGAGAGAGAGAGAGAGAGAGAGAGAGAGAGAGAGAGAGAGAGAGAGAGAGAGAGAGAGACTCAGTAAAAAAAAATTGTGCGTGGCAAGTGAAATGAAAAGTAGAAGCAAAAAAAGGGAGAAAAAAACCCCGTGATAATTAATGGAAGTCCAAACATCGACCCCAAACAAGCCGGAAATAAAGCATGAGGCGCACTGTTGGCTTTCCTGATACATGACCCCAAGGTAAAGCAACGAGACAAGTGATGCTTTTTTGGCAACGAAAATTTCCCTTGTTCTGCTACACTGGTGAATTGTGCTTTTAATGAATCACCCTGGGCCGAGGACGATACGTAAAGGGGAAAAGGTAGGAAAGCGTACAATTATCATCATTTCTTTTTATGCAACACTAATCTTTAACCTTGACTGCTGGGGTAAAGATATTTCGACCTAGAGATGCTGTGTCACTCGGCAAGTTAGGGGGGGGGGATAATAAAGATATATGTTGTGATAAGGGGAGCAGATAAGGAGATAAGGATAAGTACAGGTAAGGTAAGGCCAAATATGCAGATAAGGAGGATGTAAGCAGTGGTGGCAAGGACGATGCTGGTCCTGAAGAGACGTAATACAGAGTAACTACCTACCAAGATGTATTTTCCGGTAAAGTCCCTTGCGATTGGAAACTTGCAAATGTTACTCCAATACAGAAAAAAGGTGATTTGACACAACCGAGCAACTACAGACCGATCAGCCTCACATCCGTAGTCTGTAAATTAATGGAAACAGTAATACGAGACAATGTGGTAAAATTCTTAGAAGAAAATAATCTGATCAAAAACTCCCAGCACGGCTTTCGTAATAAACGTTCTTGCCTCACAAATTTGCTAGACTTTTTTAATGATGTATACAGCACGTTCGACGAGACAAAAGCAGATGTGATTTATCTTGACTTTCAAAAAGCGATTGACAAAGTCCCCCATAAGCGTTTACTTAAGAAATTAAAGTCTCACGGCATAACTGGAAATATTTTTAATTGGCTTGAAGACTGGCTTTCTGAGAGAAAGCAGCGCTTCGTAATTAATGGAAAAGCATCTAGCTGGCAAGATGTTTTAAATGGTGTACCGCAGGGATGTGTACTAGGTCCTGTACTTTTCTTAATCTATGTAAACGATATTGACGAAGGCCTCACCTGTAAGATATCAAAGTTTGCGGACGATACTAAAATAATGAATAAAGTAATCACAACTGCCGATAAGATGCAATTGCAATCTGACCTTGATCGCTTAGTTAGTTGGGCAAAGAAGTGGCAGATGAAATTTAATACCGATAAGTGTAAGGTTTTGCATATAGGAAGTAATAACGATCAAATTAACTACTCAATGAACGAACATGAATTTTCCAATGTTACCGAAGAAAAAGACTTGGGGATTAATATAAGCAACGAACTCAAGCCCAGTAAACATTGTTCAGAAGCTGTTAAGAGGGCTAACAAAGTAACTGGTTTCATAGGTAGAACTTTCGAATATAAGTCTGAAAAAGTCATTCTTACACTTTTCAATGCGATCGTACGTCCTCATCTTGAATATTGCGTTCAGTTCTGGTCACCCTACTATAGAAAAGAAATAATCAAACTGGAGAGAGTACAAAGAAAAGTTACTAAAATGATTCCGCGCTTGCGAAACAAGCCATACGAAGAGCGATTGAAGGAACTTAACTGGTTCAGTTTGTCAAAACGTAGAATACAAGGAGACTTAATAAAATTGTTTAAAATGTTCCATGGCTTCGATAATGGTAACATAAACGGCTATTGGAATATTGATTGGACAAGCACTACTCGTAGTAATGATTACAAGATCATTGGTAAGCGATTTCGGTCACATGAAGCGAAGCACTTTTTCTTTAATAGAGTTGTTAATATATGGAACTCTCTTCCAGCACAAGTAGTTAATAGTAACACGGTTGAGGCGTTTAAGAACAAACTAGATAAATACTTGGCATCAACTGCCCAACTCGATTACTTCGGCCCTACGTAAACTCTTTTTTTTGTAGCGTTAGCTTTAGTTTACAGTCTGTCTCTCCATCCATCTTTCCTATAAAATTCCATGGCAGTTTTTCTATACTGTATGGTGGGGGTTTTTCTCACTTTTTTTCCTGCCGGCCTCGGCCGGAGCGAGAGGTGGGTGGGGAGGAGCCTTCAACCTTACTATTCTTTTACCTCTGACACGTAGAAACTAGTGGTAGAAAGTAGTCACAGAGACAGCCTCGTTTGGCCCAGTAGGGCTGTTGCTGTCTGTTCTTCCTTTGTATTCCTTTGTATTACTTTCCCTACATGGATTTATTGGAGGTGCTGTCGTTGGTAACGTGTAGCAAGTAAAGTAGTCACCCCTTTCAGTCTCCATGTTTCCGTTCTCTGCCAGTGCGGTCTATACAGAGAATCAGAGTAGCACGGGGACTATTCTATTTGTAGTCTTCAATCATTGTTATGGTAATTATCATGTGTTTGCACTGTTATCAGCTTATCAATATAATCAATTGTATACAGCGTGTTACCAGCAATATACACCAGGAAGTATCCTTGGTGAAACTCGCATGTCTTGGCGAGTTTTGCATAACACCTTTAAAACAACCATTTATGAGACCTAAAATTTTGTATATATACTCCAGATTTTATGAAATAAAATGAACCTAAACTGGCCAAATGAGTATCCTTCATTCCAGTTAAACCAAAGCTATGAACACTCCACCTAGTTACAAATGGTGACCCCGGAGTATAAGCTAATGGTTTCTAGGTGGCTTAAACTGGTGCTGTCCATCTCGGCATAGAAATGCAATTTCTATGTTTTGCTGGACACAAGAGCACACCTCTCCTAGTCGTGGGACCTGCGTCTTCGGAAGCATTCGTCCCATTGCTCCCGCTGTATATTCCTAGCCTCCAGCTTCACTGGTGATTGCTAGGTTGTAAGCGGGATAGGGAGAATTACACGTTACGTGTAGCCGCCACCTAGTCAGGTTCCCCACCCAAACCCCGGCACCTTCTGTGCCTTCCTCAGGGCATTTTTGCCCTCAGACGCCTCACTGCGTCCTCAGAGGCCTATGCGCATTCAGCGCGGCCACTACCCCGCCAGGCGCCTCACTGCGTCCTCAGCGGCCTTATGCGCATTTAGCGCGGGCCCTGCTTTCTCCAAGGCCTCACTGCGGCTTATGCGCATTTAGCGCGGCCGCTGCCTTCCTCCAGACGGCTCACCGCGTCCTCAGCGGCCTTATGCGTGTTTAGCGCGGGCCCTGCTTCCTCATACGCCTCAGTGGCCTATGTGCACTCAGCGCAGCCACTTCACCCTCTGACGCCTCCTTGCGCCCTCAGCACGACCTCACGCGCATTCTGCGCAGCCCCACAGTGTTAACGTGATTCACTCCACGGCCGCCGCTCGCCGCCCTATGGATTACTCACCACCCTGTGGATTACTCACCGCCCTGTGGATTACTCACCGCCCTGCGGATTACTCAACCCTCAACTCCACAGTGTTAAAGTGACTCGTTCCACGGCCTCCGCTCGCCGCCCTATGGATTACTCACCACCCTGTGGATTACTCACCGCCCTGTGGATTACTCACCGCCCTGTGGATTACTCATCACCAGTGCTACTTGCGTAACCGTGTTTCGTTCCCTGAACAACTGGAACAACCGTCCAGTCCACACCTGCGCTTTCACTCAACTTCGCCATGCCTGACGACGACAACCTACCCACTGCAGCAGCAGTGACACTGAGAGCGCCACCTTTCTCTCCACTTAACCCGTCCATGTGGTTCACTGTCCTGGAATGCGGATTCAAAGCATCCAAAATCACAAACAAGCTCACCCAGTTCACCCACGCCGCTAGTTTCCTGCCTCTCGACGTCCTTCCACAAGTTGCTGACGTAATCTCAACAGCTGCCACCTCCGCCACACCCTACGAAGACCTAAAAAAGTGCGTACTCTCAAGCCTCCAGTCTTCTACCGCCACCGCCTTAAAGAACTGTTCTCCAAGGACGAGTTGGGTGACGAGAAAACCGACAGACCTACTGCGTCGCATGAAGCTACTACTGGGTGACAAGTATAGCACTTTCGACCCAGAGTTGTTCAAAAACAGCTGTTTTACCAACGCCTGCCTACTGCTACACAAAACGTCCTTTTCTGCGTCAAGGATAACCTAGACCCCGATGCCATCGCCAAGTTAGCAGACGACTTTGTGGCAACAGCTCCTACACAACATGTCTCTTCAGTGTCCTCAGCTTCAACCCAGGACAACACTCAGCTCGCCTTGCTCACCCAGCTGGTATCCCAGCTTTCGACAGAAGTCATCTCTCTCAAGAATCAGTTCACGACTGAGGTCACTTCCCTCAAAAGGCAAATGCAGGACCACCAACGACACCGCTCATCCACACCTCAGCAACGCCAGTACCGTCCACGGCCACCCACACCTCAACGCCGCCAGCAACGCTTCCGCTCGAGAAGCCCAGGACTCTGCTGGTACCACGACAACTTCGGCAGCAAAGCCTCAAAGTGCGACCCCCCCTGCTCGTACGCGGCATCAAATGAAAAAAGGCGAGTACTAGTGCAGCATACTTCTCGCCAAACCTCATCGCTGCTCCGCCTTCACGACAAAACGCTCCAACTTAAGTTTCCTGATCGACACCGGCGCCGATGTCAGCGTTATCCCCGCGCCCGCCAGTCTACGAACCTTACCTCCCATCCTGCATCTTTTCGCCGCTAACGGGACCAAAATACCTGTTTACACACGGCGCACCTTAAAACTCAATCTCCACCTACGACGTTCTTTCGAATGGACCTTCTATGTCGGGAACGTTTCCCAAGCAATCCTCGGAGCAGACTTCCTGAGGCATTTCAACCTCTTGGTGGACGTCAAGGGTCAAAAATTGGTTGACCCACTCACCTCCATCTCCTCCACAGCACGACCAGCGCCAGGACACAGCATGCACCTTTCTGTCATCCAAAAGGACCACCAGTTCGCCGACCTTCTTAGATCTTTCCCTACGCTGACTCAACCTTACTCAGCCAGCTTGCCCGACAAAACACCATGTCACGCATCACATCGAGACCACAGGACCTCCAGTACACGCCAAGGCCCGTCGCTTAGCGCCTCAACGCTACCGGCAAGCCAAGGCCGAGTTCGAGTCTCTGATGCGACAAGGTATTGTGCGACCCAGCAGCAGCAACTGGTCATCAGCCCTCCACGTCGTCCCCAAGAAGAACGGCGACATACGGCCCTGCGGAGACTACCGTGCCCTCAACTCTCACACCCAAAGGGACAGATACCCGGTTGCCAAACATCCAGGATTTCTCCGTCCAACTCATCGGCTCCAACATTTTCTCACGCATAGACCTTGTCAAGGCCTTTCACCAGATCCCAGTCCACCCTGATGACATCCCGAAGACTGCCATCATCACAACCTTTCGGCCTGTTCGAGTACGTCAGGATGCCTTTCGGTCTCATGAATGCGGCCCAGACTTCCAACGTTTCATTGACGAGGTTCTTCGAGGTTTGCCTTCCTGCTTCGCATACATCGACGACTACTCATGCGCAGCCCAGATGAAGCCTCACACCGCCAGCACCTTCACCAAGTCCTCACCCGCCTGCAAGACTACGGCATACAGATCAACGCGGACAAGTCTGAGTTCGGCGTCACCTCTCTCACCTTCCTCGGCCACACTGTAACTCCAGCAGG
The DNA here is from genome assembly GCA_016584305.1 of Chionoecetes opilio. NCBI lineage: Eukaryota > Metazoa > Arthropoda > Malacostraca > Decapoda > Majidae > Chionoecetes > Chionoecetes opilio. Next base: position 182,731 of record JACEEZ010008609.1, read on the forward strand.
TTTCGCTCCACTCCACACGAAGTGTGAAGCCATTCGGCAGTTCCCGAAGCCATCCACCCAGCGTAAACTCAAAGAATTCCTGGGCATGATCAATTACTACAACCGTTTCATTCCCACGCTGCTCTCTCCTCCTTCAGCCACTCCACGCCATGATCAGACCCTGTAAGAGGGGTCAATCTGTCACACTGATCTGGACTCCGGATGCTGACGCTGCTTTCCTCGCAGCTAAGAAGGCCCTCAGTGACACAGCCATGTTGTGTTTCCTTCCCCTGACGCGGAGACTTCCATCGTAACGGACGCCTCCGACACTGGGGACCGGTGCCATCCTCCAACAACTCGTCGACGGGTGCCTGGAAGCCGATTGCCTTTTTCTCACAGAAGCTCAACACGGCCGAAACCAGTACAGCGCATTCGATCGAGAACTTCTCGCTATCTTCAAGGCCGTCAAGCGTTTCCGCTACTTCATTGAAGGCCGTCACTTCCGTGTATACACCGACCACAAGCCTCTCACTACTACCTTTTTGAAAAACAAGGACTCTTACACCCCACGGCAGTTTCGCCACATGGATTACATCTCTCAATTCACGACCGACATCAGGTACATCAAAGGTGCAGACAACGCCCCGCAGACGCCCTCCTCCCGAAACATCACTGCTGTGACTTCCTTTTCTCTTGACTACGCCGCCATAGCTGCTGATCAGTCCGACGACGCTGAATTGAACAAGCTACTGCACAACCCGGCGCTCAAAATGCAAGCAACTCACGCTCCCAGGGACCAAGGTCGTCCCTACGCTGAAATCTCTACAGACACCGTCCGTCCCTACCTGCCACAACGTCACCGCTACCAGGCTTTTCGTCAGCTCCACGATCTCTCTCACCCCGGCATCCGAGCTACACAGCATCTGATGACGTCCCGTTTCGTTTGGGAGGGCGTCAACAGAGACGTCAGACATTGGACTCGCACCTGCACCAGCTGTCAAGCCTCCAAGGTGACTCGGCACACCCACTCTCCCACCCGGCACTTTCTCACCCGTCACGGAGAGATTCGACCACGTCCACATTGACCTGGTTCGGGCCCCTGCCACCTTCTGCCGGTCATCGCTACATCCTCACCTGCGTGGATCGTTTTTCACGTTGGCCCGAAGCCACCCCTATCGCTGACATCACAACGGACACCGTTGCCCACGCCTTCCATCACTACCTGGTCTCCAGGTTCGGTGTCCCACTCAGCCTCACCTCAGACCGTGGCGGCCAGTTCGAGGCCAAAGTATGGAACAAGGTCATGACCCTGCTCGGCATCCGCCGCTACAGGACTTCCAGCTACCACCCACAGGCCAACGGCATGGTCGAACGTTTCCATCGCCAATTAAAGTCCCTCCCTCAGGCTTCCGCCCAACGAGAGATTTGGCCCCTGGCTCTCCCCATCGTTCTCCTCGGCATCAGATCATCCCTGAAGGAGACCTGCACCACTCCTCGGCTGAGCTGGTTTACGGCACCAGTCTTAGACTCCCAGGTGAACTCCTGGTGAAAACACCCGACCCTGCACCCTGCAGTGTCCACGACTTCGCCTCTCGCCTCAAAAGCACTATGGGGAGCCTTCAGCCAGTGCAGCCTCGTTCTTCCCCAAAGAAGACCTTTGTGAGCCAGGACCTCGACACCTGCACCCACGTTTTCGTACGCGTAGATGCCGTTCGCCGGCCTCTAACGCAGCCCTACCAAGGCCCCTACCTCGTCCTGAGAAGGACCAGGAAAACTGTCACCATTGACAGAAACGGTACTCAGGACGCAGTGGCCATCGACCGCGTCAAACCAGCATACCTGTTTGGCCCAAGCAAGCCCCACATCGCTACCATCACATCGCCAACACCCAGGCAACGCCGCTCTACAAAAGCTCTACAACGCCGCTCTCCGCTCAAAGTCTCGTTCCTCCTCCCGCGTCACTAGGGGGGGGTACTGTAGCAAGTAAAGTAGTCACCCCTTTCAGTCTCCATGTTTCCGTTCTCTGCCAGTGCGGTCTATACAGAGAATCAGAGTAGCACGGGGACTATTCTATTTGTAGTCTTCAATCATTGTTATGGTAATTATCATGTGTTTGCACTGTTATCAGCTTATCAATATAATCAATTGTATACAGCGTGTTACCAGCAATATACACCAGGAAGTATCCTTGGTGAAACTCGCATGTCTTGGCGAGTTTTGCATAACACCTTTAAAACAACCATTTATGAGACCTAAAATTTTGTATATATACTCCAGATTTTATGAAATAAAATGAACCTAAACTGGCCAAATGAGTATCCTTCATTCCAGTTAAACCAAAGCTATGAACACTCCACCTAGTTACAAACGTACGTATACAGGATGAAACTTTAGTTAATCTAGCAAAGAATTTACAGTTCAGGCACAAACTACATAAAATGAAAATCGAAATATAGAAAAAATACCACTTGATTGCTCCCTTTGCAGAAATATTAAAAAAAAAAAAAAAAAGCTAATCGTGTAAAGAGAAAAAGGGAAATGGCTAAACACATTTAGTCATGCCTACACCTTGTTTAACATATGACAAACTTGAAGAAGAATTACTAATAAGTTAACCCTTATTCCACAATCTTAATTACCATAGTGTTAATCAGGAAAGCAAGATAATGACCCTTGAAACTATCTTTCGTACTCTTCCTTATCTTTTGGCCTTGATTTAAGAAAAGGAGAGAATACAGGCAACTCTTTATACTCCAGAAGCATCTCCATAAACATTAGTCTTGCGTCGCGGTACTGTCTGCTGTCATTATAAAACGCTTATTGGGTCGCTGATCTATATGAGAGAGAGAGAGAGAGAGAGAGAGAGAGAGAGAGAGAGAGAGAGAGAGAGAGAGAGAGAGAGAGAGAGAGAGAGAGAGAGAGAGAGAGAGAGAGAGAGAGAGAGAGAGAGAGAGAGAGAGAGAGAGAGATACTTTGATCCTATCTAGAGATCAGATCAAAACGTTTATTGTGAATAATGTACACATTATACATAATACTGTAATACATATATAATTAAGGGTACAAAATAGACAAAGGGCGCACCCCCCATGCAGGTTGCATGGGAAGGATTGCCATGATTAATGAAGTTAGATAGTAACAATGTTAATTACATTCAGATATGCAGGGAGGAGGCATAGGGGAGGAGACTGCCACTGCTGCCCAAATGAACACCAAGCTGAGCCTCATCGTGCGTGGCCTATGGGGCAACAAGTGCCAAATTAATTTCACCCCTGACAAAACACAGCTCCTCAATGTCTCTAGGTCGAGTGTAGCTCTGCGCCTTATCTTCAATGGGAAGACGCTGGTGCCTCAGGACGAGATGGAGGTGCTGGAGATCACCTACGACTGCAAGCAACACATCGAGCGGCTCGCCAGGGAGGTTTCGGGGAAGCTGGCATCCCTGAGGAGGCGTTCGTGGCTTCTTGACAGCCAGGGGTTGGAGATCCTCTACAAGGCGCAGGTTCGCTCCTCCCTGGAATACGCGTGCCTTGCGTGGTGCGGCGCGGCGAACAAGCACCTCGCTCTCCTTGCCAAGGTACAGACAGGGTCGCGCGGTGAGGCTCATCGGGGACAGCGGTACCGGGCAGGAACCACCTGCAAACACTCCGGCAGCCCCTCCGGCGGGCCCAGGTTACCACCAGAGTTGGCAGGGAAACATCTTTGTCCTGATGGATGATACAGTGATTTTGTCCACAACCCGAAATGGAATGTTAAAAAAGTTATCATTATTGAAAGAATATTGTTCAGAATATGGTATGGTTGTAAATCAGTCATAAACTAAATTTTTTGTAATTAATGGGAGTGACGAGGACGTTGAGCCTTTGCTGGTGAACATTGTGGTAGTGGAACATTGTGACATGTATGTATACTTAGGGTCTCCTTTTACCATCTAATCCGCTGTCAAGGCACACGCCACCTTGAAAATGCCACATGTACTAAAATGTGTATCCTTTATCAAGAAGAATAATGATATCCCTTACACTGTGAAGAGGCGCGTGCTCGAGGCAGCACTCATGTCGACACTAATATATGGATGCGAGTCATGGATAGGGGCGGATATGAAACCTATGATAAAACTGTATTATTGGAGCTTGAAAACACTGCTGGGAGTGAGGCGATCTACATGTAATGACGTGTGTTGTGTAGAGTCTGGGTGTCTACCTTTAAAAGATCTTGTTGAATCAAAGCAACATACATTCATTCGTACTATGTGGCAGGAAAGATCTGGCCATAATGATGATCCTTTGTTCTTTGTGATGAATTTAGTCAGTAATATAAATATAGTGACAGGAAAGCTAGTACGAGAGTTCATTAACAACGACCCAAAGAACCTAAGTAGTGTCAGGGAAAATGTCGTGGACAGCATTGCACGCAGTGATTCTTCGAGACGCTTAACATATAAAGACATAAACCCCAATTTTATTGTTCATACCATTTATAGAGTGAAGCACACAGTCAGCGAAAAACATAGACTGTCCTTTACAAGGTTCCGTGTGAGTGGGCACTCCTTGATGTGTGAGACAGGAAGGTGGAATAGGCGGGGCCGTGGTTGACTACCCCTGGAAGAACAACTGTGTTCGTGTGGTGAGGTTCAAACAGAAAGATATGTAGTGGATAATTGTATATTGACTTATCATATTAGAGACACTTATAATTTTAGATCAATCGAGGACTTGTTTAGTGACATTTTTACACCAGATATGACATGTGAAATAATTCATCTGATTTTGTCAACTTTCTATTAGGATTTTTTTTTCTTCAGATCACCAGTGTTTGTAAATGACTATCTTTATCAAAACTTTGTTGGAGAAATACGTGGACTGCAGATGTGAGACAACTTGTATTTACGTGTGGATATTAAATTTTGTGTTATGTGTTGTTATGTAACTTTATAAACTTTATACTTGCTGTGGTCAATAAACTATCTAAACTATCTAAAATCTATCCCCCTGGCCCCGCGGAGCTTTTACAGCCCCGCTGCCGGACATGGCACATTCAGTCAATACGTCTACGTTGGCTGGTGAAATGCTCTCCTTGACACGCAGCCACGCCTTGACGGAACAACTGTCCACGAGTTCAAGGAGTTTGCGAACACCTGGCTGTCCAGGTGAAGGCAAGGAGACCACAAAGAGTTTGCCTTTAAGATAGGGAACACTAATTATAATAATAATAATAATAATAATAATTTTATCCTCGCCCGGAGGCATACAGACAAAACAAAGAAACAAAAACAAGCCAAGGAGTTAACTTAAGTACTAGAGCAAAAACAAAAACAAGAACATAGGATAGGCACATTAGGGGACATAGTATCAAAGTACATAGAATAAACATACATGGACACCTGTGCTACCCCACATTCTGCACAAACAGCAGACCCAGCCACCGCTGTTGTATAGGTCCACATACATAGGCCGAGCTCTGCCTGACAGAGGTGATGATGGAGTTCGTAGAGAGCTCCACCCTACTCCTTAAGCTGAACACGGAGTGTCGACAGATCACATCCAGATTGTTCATCCCGTTCCTAGCGAAAGCCAGGGACGAGCTGCACCACCTGGGCAGCCCCAGAAGCCTCTTAAGGATGTCATTGTGGCAGACCTTAAGGCGGTTCAGAGTGGCCACCTTGAACCGCGACCACAGCGAGTTGCAGTATATAGAGTAGCAGTGACTCCTGAATAACTCCACCTTCACCTCTCTGCTACAGTAGGAAAATTTCCTCTGTAGAGTATTTCCCACGACAAGAAGCTTGGTGGTCTGCTTGATGATATCATCATCATCAGTCATGTCGTGGGATATAACATGGCCTAAGAATGCGAATCTATCCACAAAAGTGAGGGCAGACCCACCGAGCCATGCTGTTTTGAGGTAATTCACCTGAGTGCGTGCCGGTGATACTACCATGCACTCTGTCTTAGTGGTGTTGTAGAAATTGTCATACTTGGCAGCATACACCTGACACACATTGATAAGGTCCTGCAACGCATCCGCAGTGGGTGCAAGCAGTACCATATCATCAGCATCGCTCAGTGAGTTGATGTACCCATCATGTATGTGGCAGCCGATATCTGTATCACGAAGGTTGGCACTGAGCTCATCCGTGTACACATTGTGCAGGTAGGAAGATAAAATCCCCCCCCTGCCGAATACCATTGGCAGTACTAAAGGACAGCGAGAAGGAATTACCCCACTTAACAGTAAATTCCTGGGTAGTGTACCAGTACATTAATAAATTAACAATGTACCCAGGTGTACCCCTGACGAAAAGTTTATGAAAGAGCTTCCAGTAATTCATTCTGTCAAACGCCTTTCTGGCATCCAGGAAGCACAGATAAGCAGGTGAATTTCTGGAAGTGTAGTAATGGCTTCTTAATTATGTTACCTTTGGCTTGTATATATGTACCTCTTATGTAATGTAAATTGTAACATGCTCTAAAATATTATGTAACTTAGTTAAAGAAAGAGAGAGAGAGAGAGAGAGAGAGAGAGAAGAGAGAGAGAGAGAGAGAGAGAGAGAGAGAGGAGAGAGAGATGAGAGAGAGAGAGGAGAGAGAGAGAGAGAGAAGAGAGGAGAGAGAGAGAGGAGAGAGAGAGAGAGAGAGAGAGAGAGAGAGAGAGAGAGAGAGAGAGGTGCAATGGAGGTTGATGAAATGTAACGACTAAGCTGGTGAAGGAAACTGGAAGGATTAATTTCTTTCCTCCTCCTCCTACTCCTTGTTATTTTTTGTCCTTCCACTCCTCTTCCTCCTCCTATCTCAGTCTCTCTATCTCCTTGTCCTTTTCTACCACCACCTCCTTCTCCTCCCCCTCGTAATCCTAATCCTCCTCTACATCTCCAGAAACTGACAATAACACTTCAAAGAAAATTGCTATAAAAAAAACACTACTAAAACACTGCCTTAAAAAAACATGGATACGCCGTTGCTAACACCAACACAAACTCGACGAAACACTACCAGTCTTTTCATTCATGCAACAATAACAACAAAACAAAAGAGGCGTGCACGAGAGGGGGGTGGAAGAGTAAATATGCGAATTAAATAAAATGGAAACAAAAAAGGAACGAAAAAAAAGAGCTGAGCCTCGCTAAAAAAAAAAAAAAAAAGAGGGAGGAACCCTTCAATAACTCGAGAGCTTTTCACGCCGTGCATAGGCGAGGTGTGAGAGGAAGGGGAGGAGAGTGGCGAGTGAGAGTCGCTGCCCAAGACACAAAAAGGGTGGGATAGGAACGCAAGAGAATCCATTTTAAGAGGAACATTGGGAGAAGGAGAAGAAGGAGAGGAAGAAAAAATCATGAACCATAAAATAGAAAGAGGAAACCTGGAAGAGAAGCGACTACGAGAAAGAATCGCAAACGCAGGAAGCAAAACGATGAGAGAGCGAGAGAGAGAGAGAGAGAGAGAGAGAGAGAGAGAGAGAGAGAGAGAGAGAGAGAGAGAGAGAGAGAGAGAGAGAGAGAGAGAGAACAATGCCGAAGTGAATGAGAGGAAGAGGAGGATAGATAGAGAAGTCAAAGAGAATAGGAACAGAGAGAAACAGAGAGAAGCGAATGGCAGGAGATGAGGGAGAACAGGGAGGAAGAGAGGCAGGGGAAGAAGTCAGATAGTAAAGGAGAAAGAGGAATAATGGCAACAGAGGAGGAGGAGGGAAGTAGGGAATATGTCACGAGGAGGAGGAAACGCAGAAGGGAAGGAGGTGAGGGCAAAGAGGGGAATGTACGTGGAGGGACAAGCAGCGAAGAGGTTCTCGAGGAAATCTGAAAGTCTATAATAGGACGGAGGATGGTGATGGCGGACATTTGTGGAGCTGACGAGGGGAGAAGAGGGGAGAATAGGGTCGGGAAGGAGTGAGAAGGGAAGAGACACTGCTGCTGTTAGAGGAGGAAGAGGAAGAAGGAATGGAGGAAGAGAAGAAGGCCAAGAAAGGAGAAGGAAAGAGAGGAAGTGACGGAAAAGATGGATGTTACCAGTGGAGTGAAAATGGCTTCCAGAATAACGACAGACTCTCTCTCTCTCTCTCTCTCTCTCTCTCTCTCTCTCTCTCTCTCTCTCTCTCTCTCTCTCTCTCTCTCTCTCTCTCTCTCTCTCTCTCTCTCTCCAGTTAGAAAAGTAGGTTGTATAATGTCTATACTTCCCTCTTACTATTCTATTCTCACATTTACTCCTTCCCTCGCCCCCCCCCTCCCACTCATCTATTCGTCGCTCCTCCATTCCCCTTTTTCCCATTTCTTCTTTACCACCCCCTCCTCCTCCTCCTCCTCCTCCTCCTCCTCCTCCTCGTCCATCTCTTGTCGAGGCAAGTCTGCGGATAATAAGGAAATAAAGGAAGTTAAAACCATGTCGGGGAAAAAATATCACGATCAAGCACGAAGTTGAGGCTAATTAATGAGGCCGCGAGAGCCGGGCAAACAGAGGGAGAGACGCTCGAGGGCCACTTGCCGACACCCGGACACGGCAAGAGTTGGAAAAAGACGTGCTCGAGTTCACTCCTTTTTTTTTTTTACTCTCTCTCTCTTCTTTAAATTCAGCGCCTCCTCCTCCTCCTCCTCAATTTTCTTCCTTCCTTAACAGTCCCTCACTCAAACCTCCCGACCATGGAAAACGAGTCGTGTGGGTAATTCTATTTAAGTAAGTGTGTGTGTGTGTGTGTGTGTGTGTCTGTGTGTGTGTTGTGTGTGTCTGTATGTGTGTGTGTGTGTGTGTGTGTGTGTGTGTGTGTGTGTGTGTGTGTGTGTGTGTGTGTGTGTGTGTGTGTGTGTGCGTGTGCGTGTGCGTGTGTGTGTGTGTGTGCGCGCTCTTTTTTATATTTTCTACACCTGAGGAAATTCACAGTCTGAAGCTATGACAGATATCTATATTGCGTTTACTTCTGTTCCTGTCATTCTCAGAGAAGCAACATAGGTAGGGAGCGAAGGGTGAGGGGCAACACAGGGCCAAGCCACTTTCTGCTGGAGACCCCAAGCAACCTAACATCCAACTCGAGTATTTTATGTTTCGAATTGATAATAACAGTCGCGTTCATTGCTGTTCTATCACCATGTCTAGCAGCCTCTTCACTTACATGCATGCTGCAAGTGAAAATCAGTAAAATAGAGTAAATAGAGAGGTAATAGGTAAAATAATAGAGGTAATAGGTAATAGAGTAAAGCTGTTTCACCTGGCACTGTTGCGTCCTCGTCATCAGCTTCGCACATATACCGGAGTGCGTTCACGTATACAATTCATCCATAATCCCATTTTCTATTCTTTTTTGACACATTTTCACAACGCACGTCATTTACTTGAGGGTACATGTAGCTCAACACACAGCAAGACTATCTACACCACTATCACCATCAACACTATCATCAACATCAACACTATCAATACTACCGTCACCACTACTACCATCCTCATCGTCACCACCATTAGCATCCCCATTGAAACAACCATAACCATCACTACCGTCACCACCACTACCATCACCACCACCACTACCATCACCGTCACCACTATCACCACCGTCACCACTACCACCATCATTGTCACCATTATCACCACCACCATCACCACTGTCACCACCACCACCATCACCACCACCATTATCACCACCACCATCACCACTACCAACATCACCGTCACCACCTACACTATCACCACCACCATCATCATCATCAGTCATCACCATCGTCACCACCACCAATATCACCGTCACCACCTACACTACCACCATCATCACCACCACCTGTGACTAGGACTTACAGGAATGGACTGACT
>JACEEZ010008609.1:197500-207500 GCA_016584305.1 Chionoecetes opilio
GCAGCAGGAGGCCCTCACGGTTGTGGGAGTAGTCCTCGTACCGCAGCTCGCGTTCCTTGACGGGCTGGGGCACGTCGGCCACGTTGAAGTGCAACTTTCTGGCCCGGACAGTGTTGGGCACTTGCTCGCCCTCGGCGGTGGGCTTCGCGCTATATTTATTACGCATCTTTTGCCGCATGTCGGCGTCCAACTCATCGTTGAGTTGGATAACCCTGCCCCGCCGGGCTTCTAGACGTTCGCGGTGCTGCCGTTCAAACACGCGATACTGCCACCGAAGCTCAGCAAGACTCGTCGTCTTGCTGCATTCCGTACAGTCAAACAGCATGATGCAGTGTTCACACCTCAGGTTGAACACTGAGTCACCCTGCTGCGGCGGGCCGTCACCCTCCCGCGCAGGGGCACTCCTCGCGTCCCTTCTGGCGGGCACGGTCGTGATCGCGGCTTGACTCACGATCTGAGCGGCCTTAATGTTCCCGTGAACATTTCCGTCTCTTGACGGCCTTGACGGCTGAGAGGAACACGCACGCGCGTGCGCCCGTTCCTTCCTGGCGCCGTCAGTCCTCGCTGAGGCCACCCGGCGCGCCCCAGGGGTCGGGGCAGCCTAACCGAACACCTTGGTCGAGGTGTTCTCGGGGCATTGGCGGCCAGCAGATTCCTTAGCACGCTGGCGTTGACTTCTCGCCGCTTGCTATCTGGCCGCTGCCACTCGCTGCTGGCGTTCTGACACGGTGGGCATGGCTCTTGGGATGCAATCACTCATAGCTGAGGACCTTTGCATTGTCTTGAAAATGTTTGGGCTGCAATAGCAGGGAGGGAAGAAATAGGTAAAGGTGCTTGGAGTTAAGATGCTGGGCGAGGAACCTTATAAGGAGTATTTTCCTAGTTCTATTCTTCTTAACTCCAACCTCCACTTGGAACCTATTGTGTTCCAAGCTTCCTCGCCCCCGCCACTCAGCTCCAACTTACGCAGGGTGATGCACACTGAAGGGCATTTGCACGATGACGCGCTGACGGTGCAGAAGTGGTGCAGGCTTCTGGGTGTTGCCCAGAGTGGCGGTGGTGAGCCGCCCGTGGTCCCCCGGTGTCCCTGGCTGCTGCAGGACCTGCACTCCCAGGGAAGGACTGTTGTCTCCTCCTGGCGGTGGCGGGCGTGCTCCGGGGTGTGCTGGATCACCACCACCTCCGTCTGCAGGGTGGAGCAGTGTCCTCCAGGACACCACCTCCCCGCTGGCGACCACCGCCGAGCCTCTCTCTATGTTACTAACTTGTTCTTGTGTGAAGGGAGGAGATGAAGGTAGAATAGGATGTATTTAATATTTTCCTTTATTTATTTTATCTTCGTCTTCATTCTTTACGGATTCTACTCACCATCAGTAACATAAGAAAGCTTTGTCTTATATTGATTGTTCATTCTAATCTAAATGATCTAAGTCTTGTGCACTTTTTATTATGGAAGTTTTATACTAAATTATGTATTTGTTTACTCATCGATTTGTTGCCACGTTTATCTCAATTGCTTTGGAGAGAGAGAGAGAGAGAGAGAGAGAGAGAGAGAGAGAGAGAGAGAGAGAGAGAGAGAGAGAGAGAGAGAGAGAGAGAGAGAGAGAGAGAGAGAGAGAGAGAGAAAAAAAAATGTACTAGGCACCTGTCTGCTATCATGTCACATTATGTCCGCATCCACATCCTTTTTAGCATTTGATCCAACTCCATTCTTTTAATTTCAGTTAATATCTGCATCCATATTATTAGATCAGTCAGTATCTTCATCCGTATCTACATTATTTATGGATATCCTAATTATATATATATATATATATATATATATATATATATATATATATATATATTTCTCTCTCTCTCTCTCTCTCTCTCTCTCTCTCTCTCTCTCTCTCTCTCTCTCTCTCTCATCTCTCTCTCTCGTCTCTCTCTCTCTCTCTCTCTCTCTCTCTATCAATGCGCCTTGCAAGAATGAATGAGAGTGTAGGCCAGAAAGTTCTATGTATTTAGTAAAAAATTACGAGAATACAACTTACACCTCTACCTGGTCGCAAGATCTGTTTGTATCAGTAATATGTTTTACCTTAAAAAAAAAAAAAAATCAGGATATATTTATTTGGTCATTTAACAGGCAAAGAGGGTCAGGTAAACGGTATTATTCACTTGCCATTTAAGATCAAAAGAATCTCCATCGTATACTAATGCCTGCTTACCTTTTTAGGGGACATGACGAGTTGAAATACAAATAGATTACTACTCAAAGCGATACATTTCGATAGATTTACAATAATACCTTTTTAAGTATGAATGTCAATAGTAGGAAAATGATTACATAAAGACTCAATAATGATAAAACTAGATAATATTTTTATAGATCTGTAATCCGGAATTAACCCCTTGAAACCCAGAACGTAATTTCCATTGTAATTTGGGTATACCATTAGACGCTTTTTGGTGAATATAAGTAATGTTTTATAGATATAACCTATTTAGTATCTTTGTCGACTAACTAAATTTGTATATTCAGTGACTTTTCGTAATTTTATGGCTCGACAACCTAAAGCTTTTTATAGCAAAGGAAAGATCTGGGCGTGAAGGGCGTGAAGAAGTCCCTATGACATTAGCTAGCTGGTGATAATGTGGGGAAAGAGTGGAGAGGGAAGGGAGAGAGAGAGAGAGAGAGAGAGAGAGAGAGAGAGAGAGAGAGAGAGAGAGAGAGAGAGAGAGAGAGAGAAGGGGGTGGGCATGACGGAAGGATGGGGGGTTGAGCGGGGTGTTGGGGGCTGGCTGGGTGGAGATCCTGCCTAGATATGACTACTTAGGCTCCCTCCCATAACTCAGCCTTCAACCCTCTTCGACTTATAATTAACATTCCGACGGAGTACTCACCCATTAGGCTCCATTAGGCTTCTGGCCCGCGTCATGGAAAGCCGCAACAACCGATAATGTGACAGAAATACGTCTCACTTTTGTATTCGTCCGCCGTTCTCTCAATCTTAAGCCTAACAGTGTCCTTTCTCCTAATAAACCCAATGAAGAAAATAACCTAACCTAACCTAACCTAAATAAACCTAATCTTCAAGTGCAAATGAAGATAAAAAATCGCATTCAGAGACGAAAAGTGAAAATGAAAACTCACCAGAGAAAAAAGTGCAACAAAATTATCAGGGTAAAATAGCTCAGAGGGACAGGATTCCAAACAAATTAGAAAATGGTCACAGCAATAACATAGAATAAACACATTGCATTCACAGACGAAAAGCAAAAAATTTACACTCCAGAAAAAAAGTGCAACAAAACTATCAAAAAAGAAAGCTCAAGAGATACAAGAATCCCAACAGAATAAAAAAGGGAAACAGAAATAAAAGAAAATAAACTCATCACTCAGCTACGCGTCACCCAGGAGCTCTGACACATCCTTAAGCTATCCTTCCTATCCCTAGCCTCGTCCTTCCTATCCCTAGCCTCGTCCTTCCTATCCCTGGCCTCGTCCTTCCTATCCCTAGCCTCGTCCTTCCTATCCCCAGCCTCGTCCTGCCCATCCCTAGCCTCGTCCTGCCTATCCCTAGCCTCGTCTTTCCTATCCCTAGCCTCGCTCTTCCTATCCCTAGCCTCCCTATCACCATCAACAACTCAACGGGACATGACAGCTCGACCTAAGCACCTCACAAACCCTAACACAGACCCTGGGAGCCCTAAACACAGCCTCTAAAACCCTTGAAACATCACTAAACACAATAACACAAGCAATTATAACCTCAAAGACCGTAACCTCCAATAGCAGACACCACTTCAACCTTAAAACATAATATCACCGATCCCTAACCTCACCCTTGAAACATCACTGACTACACAAAATAATACAAGCAATTATAACCTCAAAGACCGTAAACCTCCAATACCAGACACCACTAGAGCTTCAAAATATAACCTCACCGATCTCTAACCTCACCTCAAAGCCCTGATTCTTAACACAAAGTAAATACTAATTCATTCCTCGCCTCTCTCTTGCCCTCTCTCACACACACACACTCACACACGATGACTTAACCTGCCCTCGCAAATTACACAGGCAATCTGGATGTAAATGCGACCTTTGACCACCCAGACCACGACCACTAAACTGGATTCACTCGCCCAAAACTGCCTTGTTGCACCTGAAGGGTTCATCCGCATGCCACTTACCCTCGAACTGCCGCCCTGTGAACAGATGAAGGAAAGTTACAGGTGGGGGGGGGGGAGAGAGAGAGAGAGAGAGAGAGAGAGAGGGGAGGAGGGGAGAGAGAGAGAGGAGAGGAGAGAGAGAAGAGAGAGAGAGAGAGAGAGAAAAAAAAAAAAAAGAGATAATGATAGGCTTATCTATACGAGCTAACATCCACGAAAATAAGAAATGAAGGAATGTAAAGTTAATAACAAAATAAAAGGAATAATAGGCTACACGTGATATCATTTCAAAAAGTTAATACACTCAAAACATAAATTCACATCTCGCTCGTCAGTAAATATTGGCGGCAGATATAATTTCTTTTACTTATTTTTTTCTTGTATCTTGATAACATTAACATTTTCTCGGTAATGAACAATCTTCTGTTTATCATCTTTTAGGAATTACATCACACACACACACACACACAACACACACACACACAGACACAGACACAGAGACACACAGATACAGACACAGACACAGACACAGACACAGATAGACACAGACACAGACACAGACACAGAGACACAGACACAGGCAGACAGACAGACAGACAGACAGACAGACAGACACAGACAGACAGACAGACAGACACAGACACACATACACACACACAATCCTCCACATTATTACAACATGGCTTCCTCGTGTGCTCAGATATTCTTAACTTATATAACATTATGTAGTAGGGTAACCACATATCTCAGGAATACTCAGGTGTCCATCCTTCAAAATCTAACGTATATATATCTCCCTATCACCTTATCTCCTTGTATCCTATCGCAGCCCCTCCCACAGCATAACCCAATGTCCGTCACCCCTTCACCCCCTTCTGCGTACCGTCCCCATGTCACCCCTCCCGCCCATTCCTTGCACGTGTCCTGCCAGTGTCTCTCGCCCATCCTTATGCAACCTACGTCCTACATCCTATTGTGGGATATCGTCGTGTTGTGTATTGTGTGTATATGTCGTGTTGTGTATTGTGTGTATATGTCGTGTTGTGTATTGTGTGTATATAAGTCTTTGCTACTTGGTTTGTGGGTAACATATGGGTGTGTGTGTGTGTGTGTGTGTGTGTGTGTGTGTGTGTGTGTGGTGTGTGTGTGTGTGTGTGTGTGTGTGGGGGGTGTGTGGTGTGTGTGGGGTTGTGTGTGTGTGAGAGAAGAGAGAGAGAGGAAGAGAGAGAGAGAGAGAGACGAGAGAGAGAGAGAGAGAGAGAGAGAGAGAGAGAAGATAAAAGAAACATAATAAGAACAATACATGAAACAGAAAAAAAATGTAAAGGTACGTAGATTAAGACGGAGAAGAACAAGAATAAGAAAGAGACAAAGAAGTGATGAGGGAAAATAAATAGACGAGAAGAAGAAGAAGGAGTGGGAGGAGGACAATGAGGTGGGAAGGTGAATGGTGGGTGCGGGGTGTGTGCAGGGTGGGGTGCTTGTTGAGGGAGGGAGGGGGGGAAGGAGGAGGGGAGGAGGAGGTTACATGGATTACATAGGAGTAACAACCACCAGAGACCTATTGGTCCATAGCGAGGGTATCTGCTGAACTACATACTACTACTATCAACTACTTGTAAAAAAACCCTTTTGGAAAATGATACCATGTCCCAAAAGAGGATAGGAACATGGAAGTTTCATAGTGCAGAATGATAGGATATGAAAAATACTAACTACAACTACCACTACCACTACCACTACAACTATCGATACGGGGGACTAGATACGAATTCGCACTATAAATACCCATTTACTTTACAGTGCGCGTCAAGTCTGTTTTTGAATGTATTATTGTTTTGGCTCCGACAACATTTGCTGGTAACTTTTCCATCACAAACGACTCTAACATGAAATAATTTTACGAGATCGGTGTGCAACGTTGACCGTTTATTTTTAAAAACCATTATTTTTTGTTGTCACTTGAGTTGAAAGCTCGAATAGGTCCTCTTGATTAATGACATCAAAACCTTTTTAGGATCTTAAAGGTTTTCTATCAAGTTCCCCACGGATTCTACGATCCTTTAAGGAAAACATATTAAGTTTCCGCAGTCTCTCTTCATAAGATGATTTCGCAGAGAGGGGAATTTTTTTGGGGTGCTCTTCTTTGCACTGATTCCAATTTGGCTTGATCTTTTACGAAACAGGGCGACCAGAATTGAAAGGGCATATTCCAAGTGCGGCCTAACCAAGGACGTGTATAATTGTGTCATTACTTTTCGGAGTTTTATGTTCAAAATTACGTTTAATAAGCCCAACATCATATTTGCCTTTTTACTGGCAGCTAGGCAATGCGAACTGGTTTTCAGATCATTACTGATGATGACAAACCCAGATCCTTTTCCTGCTGTACTTCGGTTAGCGATTTATTTTGCATTTGATAGTTATATTTGAGGTTATCGTTGCCCATATGCATTACTTTACATTTATCGGAATTGAATTTTAATAGCCATTTATCACTCCAATCTGATAGTTTTTTCGAGATCACTTTGATGAGTTCGCAGTTTTCTCTAGTATATGCTTTACCGCCTAATTTGGTTGTCATCTGCAAATTTTTTATATTTTAGATACAAATCCGCAGTCCAGATCGTTGATATATATCAGAAAAAGAGTAGGACCCAAGACCGAGCCCTGAGGCACCCCACTAGTGACATCTACCAATCAGATGCCTCACCATTTTTTACTACCCGTTGTTTCCCATTTGAAAAACCAATCGCCAATCCATGAACATAATTGCTCTCCCATCCATGTGCCCTTAGCTTGGTCAACATCGCTTATGTGGAAAAGTATCGAAGGCTTTCTGAAAATCAAGGTATATTACATCCGAGGGAATTTTTGCGTCCCAGTTTGAATAAATGACATTAAAAAAATCCAGTAGGTTTGTTAAGCAGGATCTCTTATTTCGAAATCAAAGCTGGGAGTTTAGTATAGAGTTATTTTCATCGAGAAAAAGACACTATTTTATCCGCAATATTTCTCAAATAGTTTAACAATCACGGACCCTTAGATAATTGGCGATAATTACTTGCGAGGCTCTTACTCCCTTTCTTGAATACGGTGGTAAACATTAGCTAATTTCCACATACTAGAACATTTTTTTCACTTAGCGATTTATTGAAAATAATCTTTAATGGGAGCGAAAGTTGACTGTGACATTCGCGAAGTAGTCGCGGCGAGATTTCGTCCACCCCCACGGATTTTGCTGGGTCAAGTTTCTGCAAATACTTTGATATTTCGTCTACTGTTATCTCTCCTATTACCAGTCTATCCCTTTCGAGTCCTGCATACATGTTTACTGGTTCTGGTAATGGAGTTTCGTCTTCTTTAATAAATACCGCATTAAAGTATTCATTGAGTACGAACGCCATACTCTTATTATCATTTACCAAGATATTATTATTATCTTTCAGTGGTCCAATACTTGTTTTGACGTTTTTCTTACTTCGAACGTATTGAAAGAACCTTTTCGAGGAGGAGGAGGAGGAGGAGGAGGAGGAGGAGGAGGAGGAGGAGGAGGAGGAGGAGGAGGAGGAGGAGGAGGAGGAGGAGGAGGAGGAGCTGATTGGGAATGCATCAGGTGTCGGTGGTCTGCGAGAACACCGACCGACATTTACGAGATCTCATATAGAAGGGAATGAGTGCCTATTACTAACCGGACGGCCAGCGGGTGCCTGCATTATCCCCTTCCTCTACCCCCTGTTCCTCCCGCCCGTCCCCTTCACTACATTTCCACCCCTCGTCCACCTGCTGCGAACTCCATCTTCCCGCCCATCTTCTTGTTTCCAGCTGAGTATCTCTTTGCGCCCTCCTGGAGTCCTGTATTCTATACCCATACAGTAGCGGTCCCCCTCTTTTTCCTCCCACACATACCTTCCCTGCTCCCTCCTTTACCCTCCTCCTCTCTATCATATCCCCTCCCCGTCCTGCCCTCCCTGTGTGCCGCATCTTGGCAGCCGCGGCATGTGTAAGGTTGATTATGTACACGGTCACTGCGAGTACCTGTGTTGTGTGGGGAACTGTGTGTGTGTTGTATTGTTCGGGGGTTTCAATATGCATATGTAGGCGGCACACAGAGTCATGTCATCCATTATGTATCGGTTTCTTTTTTATTGTAGTGACATACAAGGATGGGGTGAGCGTGTATGGGACCCCCTGGTGTGACGGGGACGATAGAGAAGACGATGCCGGCTTTACTTTCTTCTTTGTGTGTATGTGTGTTCTTTATTTTGTCCTCCCTCTTCGCAGGACAGAGGAATGGATGTAGATACGGTGCGGGTTATGCGATGTATTAGTACTTTATGGTTTGATATTTTTATACAACGCCAGGGTTCATGTTAGAGCCGATGGGATTTACCAGGTGTGTGTGTGTGTGTGTGTGTGTGTGTGTGTGTGGGTGAATTGCATCGTGTCACCTGCGCTACAACCAACAATACGACGATACATCACAGCATAAGCGTACATACAAAACATTAAGCTGCTCTGCACACACACACGCACGCACGCACGCGCGCACGCACGCACACACACGCACGCGCACACGCACGCACGCGCACACACGCACGCATACGCGCGCACACACACACACACACACACGCCACATATCACGCACGCACACACACACACACACGCACCTGTCGCATGAAGGAAAGCCTTTCATCATTCGCACCATATAATATACCATGTTTTCAGTAGATTTACATTCTGGCGCTAAATTTCGCACGGAAAATATTAAATGAAGCTCAAATTACTTTCATGGAAGTAAAGGGAATGGGAGAGTGCTTGGAGGGGTGGTGGTGGTGGTGGGGGAGGGGGTAGGTGGTGCAGAGATGGGGAGCAGGAGAGACTGAAAGAGAATTCAAAGTACCTAATACATATTACTATAACTGTATTAGGTACTTTGGGAGAGCTAACCTGTTCCTGCTGCTGCGTCGCGAGGTGCAGGTGAGGCACAAACTCCTGACGAAGTAAACAACAAAAGCGGTACAACCAATCATGAAAAAAAATAATGATCTCTAATAATGTTCTTCAAAATCATCATGCAAGTAAGTATTCGAATTCCAACTTTGAGTCCTTACATTAAGAATATCATCGACTAACTTCTTTGAAAAAAATTATAACCCTCCTTTACAGAAGACACTAAGTTATCTGCACTAACAGAGAGTAAAGGAACCAGCACAAAACACAGCCACTAATGACCCACCTCGCAACACAAAAAACCTTTCTCCTTGGCCACACCTTTCCGTCACCCTCCTCCATCACCCCCTACAATTGACCCTCACTGCCTCCTCATCACACCTTGCCCCCCATCCACACACTCCCTCCGCCCCTCACACCCTCTTTTCCTCCACCCTATAGGAAGGCATAGCGTGGGAAACCAACCCCTGCGTCCAAACCTCCGAGAGTTCACAAGTTCCTCGCGACGGGCGGCGGCGTCACAAAATTATGGAGCGACCAATTCCCGGTTTTTGTGAAGGCTGCACGCCACGCTCAGCGACGGGGAGGAAGGGAGGGAATCAGAGGAGTGAAGACAGAAGAGAAACCTAAAAAACAGAAGGGCAAGGAGAGAAGAAAAGTGGGACAAGGTAGAGGGGGTCTGGGGGATGTGATGGTGATGACTAGGGCCCGGATAGTTATGCACTAAAAAAACATGAAATATGCATGCAAATATGCACTAAAAATTGGACAAATATGCACTAAAAACAGGACAAATATGCATTTATATGCACTAAAAAATGTCACTTATAAAGCCAAGAATGCAGGTTATACGGAAACAAAATAGTTAATAGAAACTAATGTTAAT
>JACEEZ010008609.1:212500-232500 GCA_016584305.1 Chionoecetes opilio
AATATTTATCCCGGATGGCCCCTGGACGCTCATGCATAATTAACATAAGGCGGACCTTGTGCGGTGTGTGTACCTTGCATAGTGCCAATTAATACCCGTAGGTGGGTCATACCTTCTTACGGGACACGCAACACCGCCACACACCTCCACTAACTTACATAAGCGGTGATAATAAAGTAAATAAACAATAAAAACGTCATGTAAACAGCCGGTCTACGTCACAGGGTAATGTGGGGGTGCCTTTAGGGAATGGATCCAGTAAGCAGTGCACCAAGGAGGGGAAGCGATAAGGTCTGAAGGGGGAGAGGGGAGTGGGGGGAAGGGTGCTACCGGTGCCTTAAGTAGCCAGGCGGTGTGAGGGTCGCAGAGAGCATATCAAAGCGATGTATGCCTCCGACCCCCCGGCGTGCAGGGAACACCTTCGACGCATTATGAAGGGTTATGTTGAACGTGAGGAGGAGGAGGAGGAGGAGGAGGAGGACACTGTTGACCCGGCGCACCGCTGAGGGAAGGGGGGAGGGGGGGAGGTCTCGTGGGGTTTATTGATTCGGGCTTTCGAGGCTCTCCGGCAGGATCACTTAACCCAACTGACCATCGGGTGATCAGAACGGCGTACTACTTCTCCCCCCCCCCCGTCTCCTCCTCCTCTCTCTCCTCTCTCTCTCTCTCTCTCTCTCTCTCTCTCTCTCTCTCTCTCTCTCTCTCTCTCCCTCTCTCTCTCTCTCTCTCTCTCTCTCTCTTGCCTCCAAATTCTCTTTAGGACTAACAAAATATGATATATTTCGTGCATTATCCAATTACCTACGGTACACAAATCAATCTATTACTTTTACGGCGAATGGAAAATACTTTTTCAAATATACTTAAAAGCGATTAATTTTTACAGATATGTATCCAATTACACTGCAGCAGATGACCAATTACTTTCGAGAGGTGAAATATTGAAGAGTGAAAAAGACATATTGCCTATTGCCCGGACGTGAAGAATCTGACGACACTGGGAGGAGGAGGAGGAGGAGGAGGAGGAGGACGAGGAGGACGAGGAGGACGAGGACGAGGACGAGGAGGACGAGGAGGAGGAGGAGGATTACATAGGATTACATAGGAATAACAGACACCAGGAGACCTATTGGTCCATA
This sequence comes from Chionoecetes opilio, assembly GCA_016584305.1. Taxonomy (NCBI): domain Eukaryota; kingdom Metazoa; phylum Arthropoda; class Malacostraca; order Decapoda; family Majidae; genus Chionoecetes; species Chionoecetes opilio. Next base: position 213,640 of record JACEEZ010008609.1, read on the forward strand.
GCGAGGGTATCTGCTGACCAACATACTACTAACTATCAACTACTTGTAAGAAAACAGTTGGAAAATGATACCATGTCCCTAAAGAGGATAGGAACATGGAAGTTTCATAGTGCAGAATGATAGGATATGAAAAATACTAACTACAACTACCACTACCACTACAACTAATTGATACGGGGGACTAGATACGAATTCGCACTATCAATACCCATTTACTTTACAGTGCGCGTCAAGTCTGTTTTTGAATGTAGTTATTGTGCTGGCTCTGACAACATTTGCTGGTAACTTGTTTCACCGATCAACGACTCTAACATTGAAATAATTTTTACGGAGATCGGTGATGCAACGTTGACCGTTTAGTTTTAAACCATTATTTCTTGTTGTCACTTGAGTTGAAAGCTCGAATAGGTTCTCTTGATTAATGACATCAAAACCTTTTAGGATCTTAAAGGTTTCTATCAAGTCCCCACGGATTCTACGATCCTTTAAGGAAAACATATTAAGTTTCCGCAGTCTCTCTTCATAAGATGAATTTCGCAGAGATGGAATTTGTTTGGTTGCTCTTCTTTGCACTGATTCCAATTTGGCTTGATCTTTTACGAAACAGGGCGACCAGAACTGAACGGCATATTCCAAGTGCGGCCTAACCAAGGACGTGTATAATTGTGTCATTACTTTCGGAGTTTTATGTTCAAAGTTACGTTTAATAAAGCCCAACATCATATTTGCCTTTTTACTGGCAGCTAGGCAATGCGGACTGGTTTTCAGATCATTACTGATGATGACACCTAAATCCTTTTCCTGCTGTACTTCAGTTAACGATTTATTTTGCATTTGATAGTTATATTTGAGGTTATCGTTGCCTATATGCATTACTTTACATTTATCGGAATTGAATTTTAATAGCCATTTATCACTCCAATCTGATAGTTTGTCGAGATCACTTTGTATGAGTTCGCAGTTTTCTCTAGTATATGCTTTACCGCCTAATTTGGTGTCATCTGCAAATTTCTATATTTTAGATACAAGTCCGCAGTCCAGATCGTTGATATATATCAGAAAAAGAGTAGGACCCAAGACCGAACCCTGAGGCACCCCACTAGTAACATCTAACCAATCAGATGCCTCGCCATTTATTACTACCCGTTGTTTACGATTTGAAAGCCAATCGCCAATCCATGAACATAATCGCTCTCCTAAGCCATGTGCCCTTAGCTTGGTCAACAGTCGCTTATGGGGAACTGTATCGAAGGCTTTCTGAAAATCAAGGTATATTACATCCGAGGGAATTTTAGCGTCCCAGTTTGAATAAATGACATTAAAAAAATCCAGTAGGTTTGTTAAGCAGGATCTCTTATTTCGAAATCCATGCTGGGAGTTTAGTATTGAGTTATTTTCATCGAGAAAAGACACTATTTTATACCGCAATATTTTCTCAAATAGTTTAACAATCACGGACGTTAGACTAATTGGGCGATAATTACTTGCTAGGCTCTTACTCCCTTTCTTGAATATCGGTGTAACATTAGCTAATTTCCACATACTAGGAACATTTTTGTCCCTTAGCGATTTATTGAAAATAATCTTTAATGGGAGCGAAAGTTGACTGACATTCGCGAAGAGGAGGAGAAGGAAGAGGAGGAGGAGGGGGAGGAGGAGGAGGAGGAGGAGGAGGACGGGGGCGAGGAGGAGGGAGAGGGGAGAGAAAGAGGAGGAGGAGGAAGAGGAACAGAAAGAAGAGGAGGAGGAGGAGGAAGAGGAGGAATATAAATGAATACAAAGGAAACAGCAAACAACAACAAAACTTATGATCGTAAAAAGCCTGTTTGTAAGAGCCATTGGAATTTTACTACCTAATCTATGAGTGAGGAAGCGAGGGCGAAATTAAAGATTATCATGGATATTCTCCAGGAAAATTGAGAAAAGAAGGAAACTGATGCCACTGAGTGCTGCTAGAGAAGTGCCTGACAATAGTAAATTCAGAGTGTAAGAAAATATGTTAAGAGTGTTTAAAAGGTATTTATTTAGTTGAATTTCAAGCTTTTCTTAATTATCATTGTCTACATAATGCACAAGAAAAATATTCCAAATGTTTGAAGCACAATCAAAGTAATGGTAAGCATAATCTAATTTGAACAGTTTACCGGCAAAACTAAATCTGTTATTCCTATATTTTCTTATAGTAACAATGTATCGGTCGATTGTGAAATATTCGTAAATTTTCTTAAATATTTCAAACTTCTATCGAGTCAACAACAGCAATACCATCCTCCAATAACCTTCCTGCACTGGTAAAAATCAATAGGAGAATACTAAATTAAGATTGGGGTTAAGGTTAGGAGTGTCGAATTTTCTTAAATCTTTCAAATTTATATTGAGTCAACAACAACAACAACAACAATAGCAACAATACCATCCTCCAATAACCTTCCTGCACTGGTAAAAATCAATAGGAGAACACTAAATAACCTGACACAAAGATAAAAGACTTAAAAAACCTAAACAACGCAGACCCATTTGAAAGACAATAAAGTTTACAATAAAGCTGCAAAAAGTCGTCTCGGTTCAACTTGCCTAGCCATCTCGGTTCAACTTGCCTAGCCATCTTGGTTCAACTTGCCTAGCCATCTTGGTTCAACTTGCCTAGCCATCTTGGTTCAACTTGTCTAGCCATCTTGGTTCAACTTGCCTAGCCATCTTGGTTCAACTTGTCTAGCCATCTTGGTTCAACTTGCCTAGCCATCTTGGTTCAACTTGCCTAGCCATCTTGGTTCAACTTGCCTAGCCATCTTGGTTCAACTTGCCTAGCCATCTTGGTTCAACTTGTCTAGCCATCTTGAGCCAACTTCTCTAGCCATCTTGAGTCTGGTCTAGCCGTCTTGGTTTTGCGATGACGGTGCATTAGCCTCTTGTGGTATCGGAAAATACTCATCCTTGCATGGCACTTGTCCTACCACGCCAAAATTAAAGCTGCCAAAATTCCAACTCTGTGCCGCAACATCTCCACCACTCATCGTCACACCTTGACAAAACAAACTCGAACACCTGTATCCAACCTCCTTCCTCGCCGGTTGTATTCCTTGTGGTGTAAATACTTTGTAAATATTTAATATACAACCAAAAGGGAGTGACGTGTTTAACCCCTTGAGACCCTGAACGTAATTTCCATTGTAATTTGGGGGCCATTAGACAATTTTTAGTGACTATAAGCAATGTTTTATAGATATGACCTGTTTAGTATAATTTTACACTACCTAATTTGGTATATTAAGTGACTTTTCTTAATTTTATGGCTCGACAACATGCAATTTATTATAGCAAAGGAAAGATCTGGGCGTGAAGGGGTAAATTGGACCACCTATCATAGAGAGTGAGAGTGAAGCATTCCTACAGCACTAAACGACACAACTGTACCTGAGCAGACCACATCGCTACAATAAGGAGCTTTAAGAAAATAATAAGCTTTAAAAGGAGTCTGAATAAATTCATGGATGGGGAAGAGAGGTGGATGTAGGTAGTGTTAAGTAACAGGAACTACCTCGTGTAGGTCTCACGGCCTCTTGTAGCTTCCTTATTTTCTTATGTTCTTAATAACGGACGTATGTACTAAGGACAACGGTACACACCAACACACCACACATACAATAAAGAAAACAACAACACTAAAAAAAAAAATTGAACAGCATGACTGAAGTACACGTCTTATTCCACATTCTAACGTTCATTCCACATTCCTAAATAAATAAAACAACAACAATACAAAAAAAGTCTTAATAGCATGACTGAAGTACACGTCTCATTCCACATTCTAACGTTCATTCCACATTCCTACACTGCCACAGAGAAAATCACAAACCCACAATCTTACACACTTGTTTTCTCAAATTCATGAACACCAGAAAGCAATGTACCTCACTTTTCAACCTACCCTTTCTGAAATATGCAGAGCGCGCCACCACCTTTCGCATGACCTTCAGAGAAATCAGCAAAAAAGTGAACAGATCACTTAGTATAAAAACTGTAGAGAATAAACTGGCCGAGTGTGGCATGAGGAAGGAGGAGGAGGAGGAGGAGGAGGTAGAAGAAATTATTTGACATGAGGCGCGTGAGTTGAAAGAGGAGGAGAGCTGGTGGTGATTACATAGGATTACATAGGAGTAACAGACACCAGGAGACCTATTGGTCCATAGCGAGGGTATCTGCTGAACTACATACTACTAACTATCAACTACTTGTAAGAAAACAGTTGGAAAATGATACCATGTCCCTAAAGAGGATAGGAACATGGAAATTTCATAGTGCAGAATGATAGGATATGAAAAATACTAACTACAACTACCACTACCACTACAACTAATCGATACGGGGGACTAGATACGAATTCGCACTATCACTATCGTGATGGTGGAGGAGGAGGAGGAGGAGGAGGAGGAGGAGGAGGAGGAGGAGGAGGAGGAGGAGGAGGAGGAGGAGGAGGAGAAGGAGGAGGAGGGTAACAAGAGGGAGCGTCGCCCTGTCACTAAATGAGTTAGTACATAGATTTCAAGACAAATCCCGCATCTGCTGCTCGTCCCAGGGAGGCAAGGGCTGAGGGAGGAACTTGAGTGTCCCTGCGAAGAGTATGAGAGAGGAGAGTCATGGCCAGTTGGAAATAACGTACTGTAAGGAAGGGAATAACGTACTTCTTATATAAGGAAGTGTATACTGTAGGTAAGGGTGGGAAGGATGATAGAGTACCTATAGTTATGATCATTGGGGAAGGGAAGAGTCTATATACATTGGAAAGAGGAATCTAAAGGAGTAGAAGTGTTGGGAGAAACATGGCAAAGGGAAGCTACTGTTAGGGAAGGAAAGGCATAACTGTGTACACTGTTAGGTGGATGAACATTTCCTGGTGAGAAATAACTGTGGTGAGGATGAGAAGCAGAGACGTGGGTGTACACAAGATTTGGTTCTATTGATATGTGAGGAGGGTCTTCGTTTGGGTTGAATGTTGTGTTGAGGAGGAGGAGGAGAGAGGAGGAGGAGGAGGAAAAGCATGAGGAGGCACAGGAAGACGACTGATGGCGGAACCAAATAGATAACCAGCATTGGCAAAACAAAATTTATCGGTAAAGAAAATGATGGAGTATGACCGAATTTTTACTCTCTCTCTCTCTCTCTCTCTCTCTCTCTCTCTCTCTCTCTCTCTCTCTCTCTCTCTCTCTCTCGCCCAGCTAAGGCCTCATAACTGTCCACCGTCTTAATTAGATGGCATTTAATTACGCTTTGCAAAACTGCCTTTAATTGATATGCAAGGTACACAACACCCACCCACCCACTGGAGTCATAACTTTTAATTACTCTCGATGTAATTACGATTATGCTAATTAATTTGGCCTCGTATTCTACAGATAAGTGAGAAGAGGCGCCTGGGCTGTCCCGTCTCTGTGGGGGGTGACAGCGAGGACAGAAGAGACAGAAGAGGAGGAAAGAAATAGTAGAAGGCAGAGTATGGTCAGTAGAAGAAGAGGGTTGAAGGGATGGACGAAGTGTTGAAGAATATAACGAAATTGAATGGAAAGGCACGTCATTCATTCACCATTTCGTGGATTCCATCACGGTCCACAAGGTGCCTTAAGAATGGTGAATCTGGACGAGGAATTAATTAAAGATTCGCTCGCAATGGGTAGCTGGAATGTAAGAATCCAATGTTCGTGAATAAAACAGTGAAAGAGGCCTGTGTAAGAGGAAAAAACGTGAAAGGATTGTAGAGTAAAGGGAACGAGGAGGTCTTAAAGAGAGAAGATATGAGGAGGAGAGGAGAAAATGAGAGAAGAGACGCTGTGGATGGAGGTAAGAAGAGGAAAGGAGAGGAAAGGGGACTATGATTTTAACCTCATTTGCATTTAAAAAGTCTGGCACATCCTTGCACTGCTCTGGGTTACGTGTGAATCTTCCTCCAAGCATAACGTGTGTGTGTGTGTGTGTGTGTGTGTGTGTGTGTGTGTGCGTGTGTGCGTGTGCGTGTGTGTGTGTGTGTGTGTGTGTGTGTGTGTGTGTGTGTGTGAGAGAGAGAGAGAGGAGCGAGAGAGAGAGAGAGAGAGAGAGAGAGAGAGAGAGAGAGAGAGAGAGAGAGAGAGAGAGAGAGAGAGAGAGAGAGAGAGAGAGAGAGAGAGAGAGAGATAATATAAGAAGACTAAGAGAACTAATCAAATACCTATAGTGAACGAAGGAAAGAAAATCAAACTAAACAAAACACAACAAAACTAGACCAAAACAGAAATCACAACCAACAATATTAGTAAAAGATCAAACCAAAAAAAAGCAAGCAACACCCTGCAACAAAATCACACCCAGACGAATGGTTTGCGAAGCGACGCTCATAAATCCTCATTGATGTAACGAGGAAGGCAAAGCGTCCGGCCAGCTGAGGACTGCCACCTCCCTCCTCCCCTTGCCCACTCCCCTCTCTTTACCCCTCATCCCTCACGACCCCCTTTAACTCCCTTACCAATCTCCCAATCTCTCTCTCTCTCTCTCTCTCTCTCTCTCTCTCTCTCTACCTGCCCAGCGTCAACATTTCTATCCCTGTTTCAACAAGGAGCGGAAACAACACGTTTGATCCTCCGTTTACGTGACGCAACCTCTACAAATGAAGGAATTAGATCGAAACGAAGTGATTTGTCCGTCCTCTGTCTGTTAAAACCTAAACTAACATGGCGATGGTGAAAACAATGGCCATTCAGTGAAAGAAGAATATATGGTGAATGGTGGAATAGTCAAATCTTAATTCCTTTGTTCTTTAGATTCTCTATGAATGGTTCAGTGTTGTTTGATTATATATTTCTTGCATCAGATGTTTATGGTTTTTGACGAATATGTGGTAGTTATGGAAGAATGCCTATAATAAAAAAACTACATCAATAAAAAATCAAACATTCATACCACAAATTAGAATTAACGGCATCTAAGTCTACGAAGCTCGAACACTTACTTAATGCATTGTGAATAAACGAAAAAGACCCAAAGGCATTTGGAAAAATACCATTCAGAGTTAAGTTGTTCCATGGCCGAGGGTTCGCCCATCAATCACGCATGCAATACAAGAATACATCAGTGTGAGGCGGTGGCTTCGTGCATGACACCGGACCCTTTACAGCCACACGCTATCTTTTAAGCTTTAAGTGGTACACAAATTGGGTGAATGCTGTCCCTCACGCCGCTACACTTTGCATGATTCCTGACAAAGAGGCGGCGCGTGGCTGAGGCGCTAGGGCTCGAGCGGAAGACCTCACTCACACCCAGACACTTTCTTCAGTGACTTTCTTGACATGCCGACCTTGCCTGGCTAATAACAGACCGAGGCAGCGGAAGAAGCTCGGCTGGACCAACAAAGACAGACAGACAGACAGATAGATGGACAGAAAGACAGACAGACAGACAGACAGACAGATAGACAGAAAGACAGACAGACAGAGACAGACACAGAAAGACACCGACAAAAAGACACACAGAAAGAAACACACACACACACACAGAGCCTTACCCAAAGACCGGTTCTGTAAGCTCTAATGAGTCTAATCTATCTACCAGTAGGGTGATGGCTGACGATCGCCAGTCCAGCGCATGATTAAGACCATGGTAAATAAAACACATACAAATAGAAAAGACGCCTTTCCTAACCACATTTAAAGCACAAGATAAATATAACAAACAAATAGATAAAGAGTACAACACACAAAGGCAAGTAGGTATTAGCTCCCTCAAGTCTTAACATCAAAGATTCATTCTACATGATTCGTTGGCAAAAGCAGAACATTATTTACTCAGAAAACATAAATTCCCTCGCAAAACGCAATTACAAATAGTATGCAACATCTATCTACGGTATTTAGCGTCTAGTCATTACATCGATCTCACTATTATGGCTTCGGGCAGCGGACATCTCATTTTAGCCGCTTCTTGCTACATTAATCAAGTTGCAAGGGATCTTCTGTATTACATCAACTAATTATCCTGACGCCCTTTCCAGGTCCTGCGAGACCATCCATCATCCTTCCCTTCAATGCCCCTTTTCTTGCTCTTAATTCCTCGTCTGCAGCCCTTTATCCTCTCCCCTCCGTCAGTTATCCTCATCTCTCTCTCTGTAGATCTTCCTCATTCATGTGCTCTCTCTCTCTCTCTCTCTCTCTCTCCTCTCTCTCTCTCTCTCTCTCTCTCTCTCTCTCTCTCTCTCTCTCTCTCTCTCACGATCTTTCTCATTCCCTCTCTCTCTCTCTCTCTCTCTCTCTCTCTCTCTCTCTCTCTCTCTCTCTCTCTCTCTCTCTCTCTCTCTCTCTCTCTCTCTCTCTCTCTCTCTCTCTCTCTCTCTCTCTCTCTTTAACCTTCATTCTGCATATGCATTTCATCCTCCTACTTTTCATCATTCTCTCCTTTACTTTTACTCAGCCCTCATGTCATCCCGTTCTTACTGGTCCCCCATCCATCCTTTCCACCTTCTCATTCCTCTTCCGTTTTTTACCCTTCTCTTCCCCTACCTACCTCCCTTTCCCACGCTGGACTTTTCTCTGCCAGGAACACACAAATGACGCTTAATTAATTCAGGTGTTTTGGGAGGCCCACCTGCCAGGCACACAGACAATGTGGGGGCAAGAATCGTAACCTTTTGTTCCATTCCTCTCGCCAGAATGTGATAGAAAGGTTATAGTTATCTTTGCTGTTCTCATTATTTTGTACAGCTACACAAAGACGTATGTTGGTTTGGGATCTTTTTTCCTTTTCTTTTCTTTTATTGCCAGGAAAGTTTGGGATGTGTTAATACTGAATTTTTTTGTTCTTGTTTTTTATTTGTCTTTTTTTCTCAGTCTTCCCTTTGTTCTCTACGCTGTCTAGATTATTTCGTGTGTCTTATTTTTTTCTGGTGTTGCTCTTTATTCCTGTGTAATGTAGCGTTGCGTTTGTTGCTTTATCTAGACACAAAGTAACTTGGTTTTTATTTAATAGTTTTCATTTTGGTTCAAAGGTTTATACTTGCGTCAGTGCATGTTCATGTTCACTTCGTTTTTTAAATTACTTACTTTCTTCTGTTCTTCCATATCTTTACTTATGTATTTTCTTCTTGTACCTTCTTTTCTTGGTGTGGCCACTAGGTGTTGCTGAAAGAGAATGAGAAGAGAGAGAGAGAGAGAGAGAGAGAGAAGAGAGAGAGAAGAGGAGAGAGAGAGAGGAGGAAAGGGAGGAGAGAGAGAGAGAAGAGGAGAGAAGAGAGAGAGAGAGGACAGAGAAAGGAGAGAGAGGAGAGGAAGAGAGAGAGAGAGAGAGAGAGGGAGAGAGAGAGAGAGAGAGAGAGAGAGAGAGAGGAGAGAAGAGAGAGAGAGAGAGAGGATGAGAGAGAGAGAGAGAGAGAGAGAGAGGAGAGAGAGAGGAGAGAGAGAGCGAGAGAGAGAGCAGAGAGAGAGAGAGAGAAGAGAGAGAGAGAGAGAAGAGAGAGACGAGAGAGGAGAGAGAGAGGAGAGAGAGAGGAGAGAGAGAGAGAGAGAGAGAGAGAGAGAGAGAGAGGAGAGAGAGAGAGAGAGAGAGAGAGAGAGAAGAGAGAGAGAAAAGAGAGAGAGAAGAGAGAGAGAGAGAGGAGAGAAGAGAGAGAGGAGAGAGAGAGAGAGAGAGAGAGAGAGAGAGAGAGAGAGAGAGAGAGAGAGGAGAGAGAGAGAGAGAGAGAGAGAGAGAGGAGAGAGAGAGAGAGAGAGAGAGAGAGAGAGAGAGAGAGAGAGAGAGACTATTCAAACATTATTTTCTATTCTTCTTTTTTTTTCATTGTCGACTTATTTTACCTACAATGTTTGATTATTCCTTACGACATAATTTTTTCATTTCATTTGAGGTTCTTGTTTCTATCACTGCATTGTGCGCATGAAATTACTAAGTTTCCATTATATACGATGCTTTATTTTCCTCTATATATATTTAATCGTTTCATATATTTTTCCTTAGTTACATTCTTAAAATCTTCCCTCACTATTTATCTTTTCTTTTCTAGCTTTAAAATGTGCACTTCTTCCCTTTCTTATCTTATCACCACCATCTCTTTATCTGTATATCTTCTAAGAAATTACAAAGTTTCCATTATAGACGATGTTTTTGCTTTCCTCTATATCAATCGTTTCATTTATTTCTCCTTAGTTACATTCTTTAAATCTTCCATCACTATAAATATTTTCTTTTCTAGCTTTAAAATGTGCACTGCTTCCCTTTTTTTCTTTCATTTTACTTCATCACATACTTATTATTTCCATATATTATTCGTTCGTTACATACTTTAAATCTTCCCTCACTATTTATATTTTCTTTTCTAGCTATAAAATGTGCACTTCTTCCCACTTTTTTTTTTTATCTTCATCACCATCTGTTTATCTGAGTATCTTCCTCGGAGCCCTCGCCCTCGCCCTCATAGCTTCCCCGGTTGCCTGTAGATCATGCTTCCTCCTTTTCCTACTGTTCCTCCTCTTCGTCCCCTCGGCGCCTCCCCTCAGGTCATCAGGCAGAGAGCAATGGGTTACGGAAGGTCGCTAGGAGGCCACCAGAGGACGAGGAAGGGGAAATGACCTCAAGTTCCCTTCCTCTTCTCTCCCTTCTTCCTCTTTCCCTTCCTCCCTTTTGTGTTGTGTTGTGTTGTGTGTATGTGTGGTGTGGTGTGGTGTGGTGTGGTGTGGTGTGGTGTGGTGTGGTGTGGTGCGGGTGTGGTGTGTGTGTGTGTGTGTGTGTGTGTGTGTGTGGGAACCCCTTAAATGCTCTTTCCTAAATCTCTTGCAGTAGCCTCATTAGGTCAATAACTCCTAAACACTCCCTTTTGGTTTTCACATCCCCCCCCCCTCTCGTTTCCACCTCAGTTCTCTCCCTTTAATCGTCATCGTCCACCCAATTCTTTTCAGCACCTTACACTCCTTATCCCCCTTCCCTATATAGTCCCCAAAAACTACTTCTATATACTCCCTTACATGTGACTGTCCAATTTTGCTCCTCTACTCGTCCCTTTACACGCGTTCTTGTCCTATCTTGCTCCTCTTAGTCGTCAACGTTCTCCCTATTTTTTTCAGCACCTTCTTTTACTCCTTATCCCCCCTCCCTATATAGTCCCCAACAACCACTCCTATATACTCCCTTACATGTGTCCGTGTCCAATTTTGCTCCTCTCCTACTCACTTTACACGCGTTCCTGTCCAATCTTGCTTCTCGCCCGGCCACCAGCTAAGATAAATCGATTGTCCAGCATGGTGTTCCCTGCTTAGCGTCACGGAGAGGTTCCCGGAGAAGATAAATGGTTGGTATTATGGGAGCCACGCGACCCTCCTCTTCCCCCCCCCCCCCACACACACACACACGAGGGACCTCATGGCGGGTTCATGATATTTTCAATTAGATCTACACTGCTAAACCCCACCAACCCCAAGGCGAGGTTTTGGTTCCGCTAGTGAATTGAAATAATAATGATGATAACAATAGAAAAGGATTGTTGGTGATTGATCATATTTTTTTTCTCTCTCTCTCTCTCTCTCTCTCTCTCTCTCTCTCTCTCTCTCTCTCTCTCTCTCTCTCTCTCTCTCTCTCTCTCTCTCTCTCTCTCTCTCTCTCTCTCTCTCTCTCTCTCTCTCTCTCTCTCTCTCTCTCTCTCTCTCTCTCTCGTTATTCTATCTATGACCACACGACTTACAGCAACTCTTGAACTTTTGCAACCCTTCATGAGCACTATCAATAGTCTGCTTTAAAAAAATTGATGAATTAATACAGTCATATGGGCACCTTTTGCGAGATGTTTTTCTTTTTTTCTTCTTTTTTTTAGTTTTGATACAGATTCAAATAAGACCACTCGCCGTCCGTCAGGTTACGTGTTGGAGAATACAATGATTGACTTAGAAGAAAATACTTACATATATGTGAAAAGATTAGATGATATGTACATATCTGTGCGATGTGGATAGGTGGTGGTGGTGGTGTGTGTGTGGGGGGGGGTTAATGTGTGGTGTGTGTGTGTGGTGTGTGTGGGGGGGGTGAATGTGTGTGTGGGGGGGTGAATGTGTGTGTGGTGTGTGTGTGTGTGGTGTGTGTGTGTGGTGGGGTGTGTGTGGTGTGAATGTGTGTGTGGTATGTGTGTGTGTGTGTGTGTGTGTGTGTGTGTGTGTGTGTGTGTGTGTGTGTGTGTGTGTGTGTGTGTGTGTGTGTGTGTGTGTGTGTGTGTGTGTGTGTGTGTGTGTGTGTGTGTGTGTGTGTGACCCCCCCCCCCCCTATAGGCGGCTGTAATCCTCGCAACACAGGGACGCCGCTGCTACAAAAACCCGCCGCCGCCCAGGAAACCCACCGCTCCCGCTGGGACACGAACGATCGGGTGGGTCTGGTGGGTCAGGTGGGTTATCTCTGGGAACACCGACTCGCACCATGTCCCGGGCCCCCGAATGGTCACCGATGCCTCCGCACATTCGCGATGGCGCTGTGGTTGATTTATTCCCAATGATTTTCCCACTTGGGGGCCGCCGAGAATTTTCACCACGACAATAACTTAGCACGACGCGTTATCTCTTTGTCGCTGCGGCGCCGGACGTGCACGACCCGCGCCCCAACGGCCAGGAATTTCAGGATCCGGAATCTCCTTATCTGAGATAGATAGAAGGAAAAATATAATCCCAATAACATTTAGAATGAAACTGAAGCGTTATACGAGCAGCGTTTCGAGGCTGAGTATTGGGGATGCGTGGGTTGCGCGGAGGCTGGGGTTGGGGGGTGGGGATAGGGATGAGGGAGGCGAGGAAGGTTTAGGAGGCAGGATAAGTGGTGAAGGGGACGGAGGGGAGGCGGGATTAACACAGTCTCTCTCGACTTGGCTATTTACACCAAAACGGCCTCCAGCTGGTCCGCGACGCGTGGGGGTGATCAACGGAACCCCCGGCACATGGGAAAGTAAAGAGCGGCGGGGGGGCGGCGGGAGGGACAGCAGGGGTGGCCAGGGACGCCGTGGGTGGCAGGGGCACAACGAGGGGGCGGCACTGAGAGGCACCATGCGAGCGACACTGTCCTTGAAATATTCCAGCCGAGCAGACATGAGCAGCAAAGAGCAAGCGTGCGGGGGGCGGGTTCTCGCATCCACGCTGACGCCACACCATGAGGGACAAAAGTCATCTAAACATTTACAGGTTTCATTTCGTCCTGCTGGCTGCAAAATAACCAAAAATATGTACATTAGTTTTATTATAGAAATGACAGCAATCACAATCATGACGTTTTTCAACCTCTACAAATGGAAAATTAATCATTATAGTTTGTTATAAGTGTTGTTAAGTGTTGTGAAAAACTACGTATACGTACAATTTAAGGGAAAACACATAATATTGGATACAAAGAAACTAAACTGAAACCACTCGTATTCCCTATTACAGAAGACAACGTGTAAAAGCAAGTCACTATCCAAACAATACCACACAGCTAATACAACATATTAAAGTATGTGAGGACTGACGTGATTTCGCCAAAAATATAGACACGTAGCTCATTGTCACCGGGATCTTCACCTAAGACCACAGGTGTCACTATAAGAATCCAGCCTGCGCCACCAACGGGCGAGTTCAATCAACATCATCAAGACCTCTATAAGCCTACAAGCGCTATAGGCTCCAACATTATATAAAAAAAAAAAAAAAAAAAAAAAAAAAAAAAAAAAAAATTGTCAACTATTAACAAAACATATATTACCCGATGCGAAAACTACATCCTAAACACACGACACCCATGTTTCAGGCCATGACGGAAGTAAATAAAGTCAAAATGTAAGCCACTGCGATGAAAACAATCAATCATAAACAGTCAGCGAAATCACCACTCAAGGACGTATTTCAAAACAAAGAACAGTACAGAAACATCAAACAGGGGCCGAAGGATAGAGATAAAGCTAAAGGGAGAAAAGAGGGGAGACGAAAAATGAAAAATCAGAGGAAGCAGAAAAAGAAAACGGGAAGAAATATATACAAGAGGATGAGAACAGACAGACATCAAAAGGGACCACAACAAAAGAAGACAATTTTCCGACAGACGTTCAGGGTCATCGGCGTTATTTATTAGCTCCAAAACGCTCCTGAAAGCCATTCCCGAGAGCAGCAAAGGATTAATGAACCCAAAGATCGTTTATGCAAAGCGAAGCAGAAAAACCAAATCGACCGAGGAAGAAACATTTACAGCAGGTTTCCCATGTAACTCCTTCCCTTGTTCCCTCCCATCCTCTCCCCCTTCCTCCCATCCTCCCTTCCCCTCTCAGCTTCCTACACTCCTGGTCACGTGATAACAAAAGAGCGACGCACTGCCTGGAACATTAAGTTGACAGAAAAACGAGAGTCACTAATGCTAAATGATAATAACATGAGCTAATGGACAGTGGTTGATGCGCATCCCGCCATAACACCACAGCGAGAAGAGGTGACGGGAGGGAGGGAGACGTGAGATATTGGAGGGAAAAAGCCAGGGAGGGAAGGATGATGGGAAAAAGTACCGGGAAAAGAGAGAGAGAGAGAGAGAGAGAGAGAGAGAGAGAGAGAGGAGAGAGAGGAGAGAGAGAGAGAGAGGAGAGAGAGGAGAGAGAGAGAGAGGAGGAGAGAGAGAGAGAGAGAGAGAGAGAGAGAGAGAGAAGAGAGAAGAGAGAGAGAGAGAGAGAGGAGAAGAGAAAGAGAGGAGAGAGAGAGAAGGGGAGGGACGACAGAGAGTACCGGGAGGACATACGGAAGAGAGATAGAGGGAGGAGGAGAGAGAGAGATAAGAGAGAGAGGTGAGGAGGAAGCGAGAGAGAAAGAGATGAGGAGGAGAGTAGAGAGAGAGAGAGAGAGATGCGGAGACGAGAGAGGAGGAGCAGAGCACAGACAGATGATTGAGTAGAGAGAAGAGATGAGAGAGAGAGAGAGAAGAGAGAGAGAGAAGAGAGAGAGATGAGAAGAGAGGAGAGAGAGAGAAGAGAGAGAGGAGAGAGGGAAGAGGAGAGGGAGAGAGAGAGAGAGAGAAGAGAGGAGAGAGAAGAGACGATAGTAGGAGGAGGAGAGATGAGAGAGAGAGAGAGAAGATGAGAGAGAGAGAGAGAGACGAGAGAGGAGGAGAGAGAGAGAGATGAGACAGAGATGAGGGAGAAGAGAAAAGAGAGAACGGAAGAGAGAAGAGAAAGAGGGAGGGATGAAGAAAGAGGGGGAAAGAGGAGAGAAGAGACCGAGAAGGGAACGAAGGAGAGAGATGGAGAGCGAGAGAGCAGTGCAGAGAGAGAGCTCAGACGAGCAGACTGAGAGCTGAGAGAGGAGAGAGGAGAGCTTGTGGGGGAGAGAGAGGAGAGAGAGATAGAGGAGAGAGGAGGAGAGAGAGAGAGAGAGAAGAGAGAGAGAGGAGAGAGAGGGAAGAGATGAGAGAAAAGAGAGAGAGAGGAGAGAGAGAAAGAGAGAGGAGAGAGAGAGAGAGAGAGGGGAGAGAGAGAGAGGAGAGAGAGGAGAAGAGAGAGAGAGAGAGAGAGAGAGAGAGAGAGAGAGAGAAGAGAGAAGAGAGGGGAGAGAGAGGAGCGAGAGAGAGAGAGAGAGAGAGAGAGAGAGGAGAGAGGAGAGAGAGAGACGAGAGAGAGAGAGAGAGAGAAAAAAAAGAGAGAGAGAGAAGGGGGGGACACAGAGAGTACCGGGACAATACCGGGAAAGTAGAGGGAGAGGAAAAAAATAAGAGAGAGAGAGGTGGGAGGAAGCGATTGATAAAATGGAGGAAGTAAGAAAAGGATGCTGAGACAAAGGGAGCAACACAAGACAGATTAATTGATAGAGGAAGGAATGAAACAAGAGAAATAGACAGAAAAAGAAAGAAAATAAAGATAGGGAAGGTAAAGGGGATGAGGATGCAGGGAAAGGAGAAATAAGAGGGGGAAACATATTAGTGGGAGAGAATGGAAGAGAGAAGAAATGATAAAGAAAGCAAAGGGAAAACGATAGATGCAAATGAGTGGAGAAGGAAAAAACTGGAAAAAAGACATAGTAGGAGGGATGAAAAAGAGGGGGAAAAGGGAGAGGACCAACACGAAGGGAGGGATGCCGAGAGATGTCCCTGCTCGTCTGGAGGCTCCCACACACGTCACTCGAGGCTGGAGGGAGAGAGGGAGTCTTTGTGGCGTGGCTGGAGAGGGAAAGAATAAGGAAGGGAGGAAGAGAGGGAATAAAGAAGGGAAGGAGGGAAGGATGGAGGGAATAAGGGAGGGAGAGAGGGATGAGACGAGAAAGCCTGCATGGTAAATAATTTTATAAATTTCTTGTCGTGTGTCATGAGAGAGAGAGAGAGAGAGAGAGAGAGAGAGAGAGAGAGAGAGAGAGAGAGAGAGAGAGAGAGAGAGAGAGAGAGAGAGAGAGAGAGAGAGAGAGAGAGAGAGAGAGAGAGAGAGAGAGAGAGGAGAGAGAGAGAGAGAGAGAGAGAGAGAGAGAGAGAGAGAGAGAGAGAGAGAGAGAGAGAGAGAGAGAGAGAGAGAGAGAGAGAATGTAGATATAGATACTACCACAAGACAAAAATTATATACATTCGTACATAAGTGTCTCTAGTATATACAACCAAAACATTTTAGAAAAGTGTCGGTGCTGATGTGATGCGAGGCTCCAAGAGTGTGTAAAATCGACGTGTTAGCAGTGTGCAAATGTATGTGGTTATTATTAATAGTCGATATTTCGTTACAATAGATGCTGTTTTTGGTGCATGGACTTGCATAAAGTATGTTACTTCCATATACAATTTATATACGTATATAAAATGTGAGAAAATTGCATGATAATCTAAAAGTAAAAAATACGGTGAGAACATTTCTTTTCTGATACATGAATTCACGTGTACTACAAGGTACTACTATACACTAAACTACTAATACAGGGTACTATATGCACTTTACTACTACAGGGAACTATACATTACACTACTATACACTACAACAATACACACTCTTCCATCTTAATACGCTCCCCTCCACCTGGAGTTCCATTTGTCTGTGGAGGCACCAACACGTCTGTTAACCCCTTGAGACCCAGAACGTAATTGCCATGGTAATTTGACCACCATTCGATGCTTTTTAAATGAATATAAGCAATGTTTTTATAGATATGACCTGTTTAGTATCCTTGTCCACTAACTAATTTGGTATATTTAGTTACTTTTCGTAATTTTATAGCTCGACAACAGACAATTTTTTATAGCTGAGGAAAGATCTGGGCGTGAAGGGGTTAATATCTATAGGGATTTACGGCATCCATTTTCTCAATGTCTTCTTTAAGTCATTATTCCTTATCTAAATGTTTATCGTTTACTTTTTGTATCATCCTCTCGAGAACGAAGAGGCCGCCAAGACACTCAAGGTTGTTCCTACCGTATAGAAATACATAAAAGAATATCACATAAACAAGACGATAAAAGTTTTTTCCTCCTAAGGGAATGAGAAGAGGCCACTTCCCCTGACCTCTTCCCCTTGGGCGGCGGGGTCAGGCTGGGTCATAAATTACGTCCTCAGTAGCAGAGGGACAGCGTGATCCATCTCTACCCTCTTGCCCGCCCCGCCCCGCCCTACACCCATCCCCAAAGAGTGATAATGATGGTGTTATAGTGAAAGTTACAATGATGATAATGATGACGATAATGATGGTAGTGGTAGTAACGCTATTATTAGTGGAGTTAATTGTTGGTGTTGGTGGAAGTGGTGGTGACAAATTCTAATCTTAATGATGTATACGTCATGTCGTGAAGTCAACATGTTTACGAGGAACGTCAACAGTGACAGCGACCACGCCGCCCCCCTCCCTTGGCTACCTGACTCCACCTAATGGATTGATAAGCAGCGACGAAAAAAATAGCGTCCCTTCTTCAATTTTGTTTCTCTTTCATTCTCTCTCTCTCTCTCTCTCTCTCTCTCTCTCTCTCTCTCTCTCTCTCTCTCTCTCTCTCTCTCTCTCTCTCTCTCTCTCTCTCTCTCTCTCTCTCTCTCTTTCTAGCGTGAAGCATTAAATCTGTGTCTAGGAAATGTTCAAAAAGGTGAAAAATATTGATCATCCTCGCCGTTGATGGTGAAAATGATGATGATTATGATAGTTTAAAAATTCAAATAAAAATATATAATAATAATAAGATAATTAGTAAAAATTTTAATGTTAATAATAATAAAAACAATACTAATAAAAATAATAATAAATGAGATACTACGACAATAACCTCTACCATCTTCACCACATCACTAACAACAACAACAATGATATACAAGGAGATTAGCAACTAACAATAAAAACAACAACTCCTCCTTTATGTCCCTTGGCTTCTTAGTTATGCCTCCTCCAGTGAAGGTGAATAATAATCTGACATGTTGAGACACCACATGACAAGACTGAACAAACACTCATGGAAGATAAGGAAACGTAACCACAGAACTTCTGGTTGACCAAAAAATCTATGCCAAAAAGTATCATAAGTCAGGAATGTTACTTTAAACTAAACACAACATTACTTACTATCAACTATCCATAACCAGTGACTACGAGAGAAACTAAAACATTATTCTGATAAATACGGGGCTCCAAAGATGACTGGAGTTACGAGATTAATCACCATCGTAAGCTAACTAAACCTCGATACCTCCAAAAATAATCCGCAAAGATGACTGGAGTTACAAGTTCAATCATCATCATAAGCTAACTAAACCTCAATTCCTCAAAAATTATTCCCAAAAAACTCATACCATTCTGCAGGTCAAAGGGAATCCCACGGCAAACTCCCATCCACTTCAACTCCCTCAATGCACCAGTCACCAGACATCCTATAGATTCCAGTCTATCTCGCAGCAGCAAAAGGCCGTCCCTACCACGGGTTCCC